>JANHGB010010570.1:0-16928 GCA_026283785.1 Coracopsis vasa
AGTTGTGAATGCTCCATCCCTGGTGGTGTTCAAGGCCAGGTTGGACAGAGCCTTGGGTGACATGGTTTAGTGGGAGGCGTCCCTGCCCATGGCAGGGTGGTTGGAACTAGATCCTTTCAAATCCTAACTATTCTATGATTCTATGATTCTAAGTGTAGACTTATGTCTGTGACTTCATTAAACTCTGTTCCTTTTTTATGTACCAGTTTCTCAAAATCACTGGAATTCTAATGCAGTCCTCTTGCAATTGCAGTTTCCCCCTATGTGATGCTATATGTGGATGTAATAAATATTAAATTTATTTTCAACATCCAATGTACTCTGAAGAATATTGATTAGCATAGAGTAGTACCAGATAGAAAACAGAGGAAGACAATCTCAGTATGTGTTTCCAGTTTGAAAGTGAGCAGTCGATGATATTTTCTGAGTACAATTTTGCGTCTATCAATTCTAGATTAGTTCCATAATATTTCAAGAATTAATTCTGGGAAATTTTTAAGGTGCTATGATATGAATCAAATTAAGCATAAAGTTTTGTTGGGCCATTCGTACTTTAATGGATTTTTTTTTATCTGTGTGTATTTTTTCATCCTGTCTGATTGGAGGTTGGATTAGATCATTTTGAGGGTCCCTTCCAACCCAAACTATTTTATGATTCTATGATTCTAAGATGGGTTGTGGGTTTGGTTTTGAAATCATAATGTTCTGAATTGAATAAATTTCTTATATGCATGTAGTATAAGAGTATGAATATATTCTATGGTTATGGAGACTATTTTTCTTGGTAAATATGCATATTTTTATAGATTAAATATGATCTCTTTTACAAACTTTTTGGCAAAATTATGGAACACCAACAAGTTTTTTAAAATATTTCTCAACACTGGAATTACTACACTTTCAATACTTTAAGTTATGAAAAATAAAGCACCTACTTACACATTCCTCTCAACCTATTACTGAAAATTATACAAGTGACAAAATAACTTCACTGCATTAGGAGCATGGGTCCTAAGAAAAGAGGAACCTTTGGAATCATTTTAGCAACTAAAGGGTTGGGGAAAAAAAAAGGGGTAATAAATAATTATCTAACATAAAGTGAATTACAGAGTGGCATTCTGTAATTGAAATATCATGTCAGAGTGCCAACTTTAATTAAGAACTACTTAAGAAGTAGTCATCATAGCAAAAAAAAAAAAAATAGCACATAGCAAATATTTATAGTGCATATTTCACTGTGGCACGGAACTAAATTAGAGAAAAATTAATTATCATTAAACTTAAATTTAAAAGAAATATTAATTCAGGAGTATGTACTACCATATCTTTTTGTTTTCACAGAATCACAGATCACTGAATGGTTTGTATTGGAAGGAACCATAAAGATCATCTAGTTCCATCCCCCTGCCACGGGCAGGGACACCTTCCACTAGATCATGTTGCTCAAAGCCTCACCCAGCCTACCCTTGTGTGATTCATGTATGATATGTATGGAGATGTATGATTCATGTATGCCTGACTTTCTTTGACCATGAGGCTGAAGATGTCTCGGACATGCTCTTTTATTTTTTTTTCCCTTGTTTTTCCTTATCACCAGAATTCTAGTTTCCACAGTATTTTGCTCAAACAAGAAAACCACGAGATTTTGTGAAAAAAGAAAAAAAAATCAAAAAATGCCTTGAAGTTTAAATTGAGAAATCAGCAAAAATAAATCTATATACTACATAAATTACAGTATGCTCTCATTGCATGCATACAAAACATAAAGAAAGTTTCAAAGGAAATGTCCTCTGTCAGTAGAGGTAGCAGCTCTGAGAGAACACATGAAGAAGGAAAGACAACAGCAGAAGGATCTTCTTCTCTTGGTGACCACAAGTCAACAGCCTTAGTTCAACCCAGCTTCTTTGCCAAGAGCTGTTTTCACATCCTACACTCAGTGCAACCATCAGACAGCTTAGTGATTGACAGAGCTCAGTTAATGAACTGAAGTGGGCAGATGTTCTCCATTTATTCTCTGTTTTCATGGATATGCACTTTTACATATTTTCCATTTTCAATAAATAGTCTTGATTGCGAAGTATCTTACGCTGTGAAACAGAAAAACAGAAAAGCAGTTTTAAAAATATTTCTACAGATTTGAACAGTTTTGAGCAGTCTTTCAATCAATGTAAATTAATATTAAAGTAGCGGGCACATGTGTCAATTACACCACCATTTAACAGCACGTCTTATATCACTGGAATTGTTCAAGGTCAGGTTTGATGGGGTTTTGAGAAACCTGACCTATGGAAAGATGCCCCTGCCCATGTAAGGAAGGGTTGGATTAGATGTACCCTCAATGATCTTTCAAGAGCCCTTCCATCCCAGACCCTTCTATGATCCTACTATGACCTCTAAACCCTCTAAGATTTTAATGTGACATATCCTCATGTGCAGCTGTATATGAATCACTATACACTTTTGACGACTCCCTTCATGCATACTTCCATCTAACACTTTAGTGTTCAAGGTACTTTTTTTCTTTTTGTTGCCCCTGCCCAAACCTCTCATAATAGGTAATATACTATCACTCGCTAAGATGCACAACTGAAGCATCTGAAATCCACATGTAACTTCTTGAACATTTCTTTGGAAGTAAACACACCTTATTACAGCAGTAGTGAGTATACTGACATCTAAAAGATTATGGAAGGAGTGTCCCTTGTCTGCTAATTGTTGCCACAGCCTGCTATGACTCTTTATCTTCTAAATTAATTAAAATTAATCTGCCAACATTATCTGCACAGTCAGGATATGGTTTCTTGTACTGTGGAGGACTGCTAGAATTCTAAAGATTGTGACTGAGGAAGAAAGAGAGGTTCAACCATCTTGCTCTTGGTACTGTCTTCCCAATGTACACATGTAAGAACCAGTATTTTGTACCTAATATTATTTTAGCCACAAGGGACTGGGCTTAGAATCATCTTAGAAATAACATCACTTACTGTGTTCAGTGAAAAATGTGTTTTCAGTAGTATACATTTCTAACAATTTAATATATTTCAACTTCTTGGACCTCAATCACCAAAAGATTATTCTTTTTGAATTCTTTTTTGCTCTACCTTGTGAAATATTCTTGTTCTTAAAATGGACATGATAATATCTATAGGAATTACTAGCCTGTGCGTGTCAAAGTTAGAATTTTGGAGGTTAGACTTCATAAAGTGAAAGCAGGTTTAAGTAAAACTAACTTATTTTGCAACAACTTTTCTTATCGAGCCCCCCCTTCTGACAAGCACAGGGATGCTTCGTAGTCAGCTTGCTGAATTTTACACTCTGATGTTTTGGAGTCATAGAAAACAGAGCAGAAACTGATGAGCAGAAATTGATGAGCAGAAAACAGAGCAGAAACAGTTTTTAATAGAACAAATTAATCAGATTAAACATAGTACATACCTCTAAGGAGCTCTGAGAATGACTTTTTTATGTATGTTTTATAATTTTTTAAACAATACTTTGGGGAAAAACTTTCTTAAGAAAAGTTTATTTTATATCACATTTAGACTTAGGAGGCATTGCAAAGATGAGTTATACAGAATGGAGCTGCAAGTTACATGTTTAGGAAATTACTCGTCATGAGTTCTGCTGCTATAAGAATAATTTTCTGTGCCTATAGGTCATTCACAATTATATCCTCTTTTTTATCATGTTGTTAATCATCAAATTTAACATATAATTTGAGTAACTGTTTTCCCTATATATATGTACTTTATTTCTAACATGCATAGCTGGTTTATGCAACAAATTATGCTGGGCACCCTGTATGCATCTTTTATGTCCCCAAGCTGCTGTAGCACTAACTGCTGTGGGTATGATGCTAAGCCTGTTTGGCAACCAACTATGTGTTCTAATTCATTAAATCTCTGTTTTCTGAATATTCTTATATCTCTCATCTGTATAAATCATTATGATTAGCAAACACCAAGAATGTTTTACTAATATCAACTAAAAATTTTGGGGGTTGTTTTTGGTTTGGTTTGATTTGGTTTTGTTGTTGTTGGTTGGTGGATTCTGGGTTTTGAGGGGTTTTTTTACATTTTATAAATTTTTATTCTTTCAAATAATTTTCTGGTCATCTCTAACCATGTGCTCTGGAAATTTCTGCTACCTATACAAGCAAAATAAAACCTTGGTGTTATTCTTGCACTTTGTTTCAACACACCTTATACCATTTCCTGAAGAAAAACTTTCTCAATTATTCTTTCATTATATTTCTTCAAAGATACAATATAATTTAATTATACGTGTTTTCCACTTAGTGACAAAAAAAACCATTGTTCTTTATATTCACTTGCTTTTCTAACAGACTGTTTTGCTGAAGAATATGAAGAGAAATCATAAACAATGAAATATCAACTACAGTATCTTTGCAGGAAAACTTCATGTGTAGGTTTCTAATTTAAACACATGTAATAAATTTTCTGTGATCCTTCGAGTTTCACTTCTAAAATATTCCACTTGTCAGTGGTCAAACTTCTAATGGATGATAGGAAAGCAGACTGGAATTTAGAAAAGATGCAGTTAGCAGCAGCACCATATCTACATAGTAATGACCTTTACATAAACTCTAGGATCTGTATTAAGAAAACACAGTTGTAGTTGCAGAAATCTGTCATGAGTAATGAATTCCCTTTTACAAATAACAAAAGTGCTATTTTAATTCATAAAATAAAATTAAATAGTAGAATATCTTTATGAGCCACTAATTTGTAACCCATACTGCTGGGGACTGAGGGTGTGCACAGTGCCTGAGAGGGGCATATATGGCTACAGAAAGGTATTCCTACTGTCAGGGATTGTGGTTTATGGATTGTATTGCTGATGTTGATCTTGAATGTATAGTTCACTGATTGACAGCTAATTATGTGTAATTTATAAATCTGTATACCTCTCCGATCTTGATTTAATTTAAACTATGTGAGTTGAACAATTTTTCTCTATGACAACAATAACGTAGCTTTATGGGTGGTTATAGGAGCTTGGAGTGGGAGAAAGTGCAGAGGAATTGGTTTATAAATTTAACCAGTGGGTAATAAATGTTGATATCATGAGCCATACAGACGTAGGAGTTGACCTTTCATCACTTTGTGACAGATTATGGGTAAAAAGAGGGACCATGAAAGTAAACTAAAATAACTTGTATTCTGTATGGTAAGGGAATGAAAGCCATTTGAGAGATATGTAGAAGTTAAATATTTCAAGCTTATGAAAACTACTTCTTCAAATATTATAGCACTTGAATAGAAAATTGAAACCACTAAAATGAACATTTTTCACTTTGACCTCATTTTTTCATTCATTGAAAGCTGTGTTTTTCTGACAAGAATGTATTTAGTTGAAAAATATCTAACTGGCTCTAATATTGTCAGAATTGGTTTGTTACTGGTTTAACAGATTTCATGTGTAGAGTAGATTATTTTTTTTTCTTTTTGGGTTTGTCAGCAAAACATTCAAACCCAGCAGCTTTTCCCCTAAGTTTTAACATTATATTTATTAGTTCTAAAAAGTCACTAGCTACTGGTACCTGAAATTTATGCTGAGATCATTCCCAAATTTTCTTAAATTCTAATACTGTAACAGTTTCAATTTCCTAATTTAGGTTTCAGCTCGATATATTGAAATGCATTCTCTTTTCCTCCATTGCTGTTTTTGTAGCCCACACAGGAATATTAAAATTTAGGTTCCAGTAAAGCCATTTTGCTTTGCACAAATCACAGAACTATACTCTAAGTCACAGAACTATGTTCCTAAATCTATACTTACTTGAAGTTCCCTAAAGATGACTTTCAATTAATGATTACCCTGCAGTTATCTCTAATTTTGGCTGACTATCAATCATGCTGATAATAAGCAGTTGAGGTAAATTATCTCATATAATTCTTCTGTTGGCTTCAGTCACACCCAAATGTTTAGGGCTCTATTTCATGAGGGATAAATTTTCCTTTGGATCCATTTATTTATTCATTCATCAAGTTGAGAACTGCTAAAAATGTTCTGAACATCTTTTCAGGATGAAACTATAGCTAAGATTTTGATTTCACGGCAGTCACCATCCAGATATCAAATTTGTACATAACACTTCAGTTTTCTCATAAATTAGAACCTGTGAATGTTGTGTTGCCTGTGTTATTTATTGAATTTCTACGCTGATCACTAGCTTCCTTCTTGATTTCATATTTGTGCCATACACAACATAGACCTATATCCAGTATGATTAGAAAGAGATCTAAGAGCATCTTTCACATACTAAAAAACAAACCATAACTAAACCCCCCGTAATATCACAGAGGTAGTCAAAGTCGCTCATTAATAATCTGTTTTATTATACATAGGTTACAGTACCGGGGAATACTTGTGTTCTGGTACGCCATGTCCTACTTTACTGTCATGTGCCACACAGCTATGTTTTAAGTCCTGATGGTTACCAGATTCATTTAAAATAGTGTTAATAGAAGTATCATTACTTGTGAAATAGAGAACAAGTATCTTTAACCAAATTGTACCCCATTTAAGCTGCTTCTCTTAATTCCTTTGTCTTTGGAACACCCCTTCTCAAACTCTAAAATATAATTATAGTACATTTACATTCTAACCAGTGACATTGATAGAGAAGATAAATTTTAGGGAAAAAAATTCTGTGGAACAGAGTCCGTGAAACTGTCTTTCCATATAAGGTGATAATTTTGTTGGTACATTTTATATTGCAAAACATGTTCCTTGGTAACATGTAAAAACAACGTTGCGTTTTTAAGCTTAGTTTATGTTACAAATTCTTAAAATAAAGCAACTGACAAGAAGAAATATTGGGATCAATCAAAAGTGAATTCAATGTCAAGCTTCTATGAAAATTTGGAATCTCAGATATTTACTCAAATCTGGCACTCCAGTGTCTAGACAATTTAACACTCATTTTGATTGGACAACATGGTCTAGTGTGAGGTGTCCCTGCCCATGGCAGGGGGTTTGGAACTAGATGATCTTAAGGTCCTTTCCAACCCTAATCAGTCTATGATTCTATAACTCTACATTTTATTATGTGAGCTATTTGACCATATCTCTTATACATCTTGGTAAACAGTACATGAATAATTCATAAGTTGATCTCTGAAAGTCACAAGAAGGATGTAAATTGTAGCATATTTCCTTAGGAGATACTGATGCGACCTTTAAATCTAACATACTTATTTGATTACTCAGTTGAAAGGAGGAAAAAAAAATTATAATTTTATGTTAAATATGTCCACCTGCTTCAGTCTATCACATGTTTAAATTCTTTTTGACCTTTAGTCTCATTTACATTGTGCAGTTCTCACAGAATTTCTGTAATGGTACTATGGTTGAATCAGCTAAAATTGGCCACCTGACATCAATGACATTGATGTTAAATATAAGTCTTTTAGAAAAAGTACTTAGATGCATTTTATTATACATATCATATATTACACATGACTTATTTTATTTTCCCTTGGTTTTTACCAGTGTAAAAAATATCCCTGTAGCATTACTGTAATGGATTATATTTTGCACCTGAGCTTCAGAGATTTTCAAAAATCTGAAGTAAAATATTTAGAAAGATTTTGAAACTTAGGGAGTTTTGGTTGGTTTTGGTTTGCTTTGCTTTGTTTTTTTCCTATTCCTGGCCTTCCCCATCTCTTCTACCCCTCCAAGACAGGTGCAAAGTACACTACATTTCTAGACTATGGACATAAAATATTCTTATTTTTTGTTCTAATCAAACTTTTAAATATTGTGAATACAGTCTGCTCTACAACCTCATGTTTGCATACACTGTGCCTCAGAAACTGCTGGCTAATGAAGTTCCACTTTTGAATTACTGTCAGTACTTCCAGGTTCTCTGGGGCCACTGCTGTTCACTATGGTTTACTCCCAAACTGCCCATTTCCCTCTCTCTTTCTTCAGTAACTTGCGTTATTCTTTTCCACCACTCTAGTGGACCTGTTGCAGTGAAGATCAAGCAGAGGGTGGTGTTTCTTTATTTTATATTATTTATGAAATGTTTTATATTTCATGGTGATTTATATGTAAAGAATTCATTCTAAATTATGATCAGGTTGTATTACTGGGACCAATACTAACAGTAGATTCACTTATTGCGGGCTTCAGGCTAATGCTTAGACTTATTGCATGTGTTCGCTGTCTCTGCCTGTCTAGATTTTTTGCCCGCTCTTGCCCCTCCATAAACATAACAACTGAAATATGTGTTTGTCCTCTTGAAGTTTATATACACTGCTATCCTATTTTTTTTGTTAGGGAAACTGAGATATAAAATATGTGAGTAATTTTCCTAAGGTCACACAGGTCAAACAAAAAGTCTGTCAGTTGTTTAGGACCTCTTTTTTTTTGTGTCAGGGTCTATACTCAATCTCAACTATGTACACATGAATGTCAGAGTAGCCACTGCTGGTAGAGATCAATTTAAGCATTAAATTCATTATTTGTTCCTTAGTAGGGACAAATAGTAGTATTACATAGTAGGATTATAGAAGAAATCCAATAAAAGGGCTGTAATTGCATGTATCTACTGCATTTGTCTACAATGACATCTGAAAAAATAGGGACAGTGCTTAAGATACTTCTATTGTCTTTGAAAACATTAGGAATTTTTTATTACATGGTTTAAAATATTTTTATTCAAACAATTTTTTTAAGTTAGAAAATCATTCAGCTGTGAGATTTGTTTTAAATACTGGAACTTTTATGCTTCTTTGCTTCAGGAAAATAAGGATTACAAAAAATCCCAAACTCACATGGCTACATGGAAATGGATACAGGTATATGTCATGGTTTAAATCTGAGCAGCCATAAATCAGAACCACGTAGCTCGCTCTCTCACTCCTCCCCTTAGTCCCCCCAGCTCCCAGAGAGATGGAGAGGAGAATCAAAAAGAATGCAACTCCCATGGGTTGAGGTAAGAACAGTTCAGTAACTAAGGTATAGCACAAATCACTACAGCTACCACCAATAATAATAATCATAAAAGAAATAACAAGGGAAGACAATACAACAGATTACCACCCCATCGACCAACACCCCCAGCCCGACCCAGCAGAGAACTCCCCTTCCGGGTAACTGCCCCCAGTTCTACACCCTGGACATGACGTGCTGTGGTATGGAATACCTCCTTGACCAATCCAGGTCAAGTGTCCTGTCTCTGCTTCCTCCTGGCTTCCCCTCCTCCCTGGCAGAGCATGAGGCTCAGAAAGTCCTTGGTGAGACTAAACATTTGAGCAATAATTAAAAACATCAGTGTTATCAGTGCTGTTCCCAGGCCGAAAGTCAAAAACACAGCACTGCACCAGCTACCAAGAAAAAGAAAAATGGCGGTTACTGCTGAAACCAGGACAGTATATCACATGTTTTTGTAAAATATACGTTTATATATATCTTAGATCACATGACAAGTATTAACCTATTTTAAAGCACAAACACGTATCATTTTTCTGGAAGAAATAAAAAACTGAAGTAAAGCAGAGGAAATAGTGCGGTTTGGAACGAATAACGAACGACTGGGGAAAAGAGGTAACTGCGAGTTGGTTCAAGTGACTGGCAAAGTTTGTTCTTTCCACTCCTAAGTTCAGACTTTAACTGCATCTTAAATTACCTTAGCCATTAGGTGACACTGAGGGAGTAGAGTCTTTTGGTACTTGCCAAGGAGAATCAATAACCAGTGTCAGGTATGAAAGGAAAAGCACACTGTGTTTGAGTCTTTTGTTTGGCTCACAAAATTCCTCTTGTTTTTTTGAACAAAAGGTATCTTTGAAATCCAATCCTCATTCATAAATATTTAAGTCATAAAGTCTCAATTAAAAAAATAATAAAATCAGGTCAATGTTGATCCCTTGAACTTTTTTGTGAGGTTAAATGTTTCACCTCTCCAGGCGTGAAATTGATTTTCTAGAAGAGAAGTAATTTTATTTTGCTTGAGAGGACAAAAAAGAATAGAGGGAAACAGTAGAAGTTCTTTCTTCAGTTTTAGAAAGTGTGAAAAGACCGGATATCTGAAGAAAAAGCTAATACCAGCTTTATTTAATCTAGAAAAAAAAACAAAAAAGCAACATAAAAGTGAAAATAATTTCCAGTTTTATGAGCTGAATTAAAAGAAAGCTGCTTTTCATTTATTTATTTTTTAATTTTAATCCACTGTGCATAAGACAAAACAAGAAATCATGTGTTAGATACATCAAATACATAGCTAAGGTTTGTTAATATGTATACTGGTTTTTGATAGGATAGAGATGCTGTTCTTTATAGCAGCTTGTGTAGTACTTTGCTTTGGATTTGTGACCAAGTGATCATTTGTGCGTGTTTTAGTTATTGTTGAACAGTGCTGTTTGGGGCTTAGCTGCCTACTGGGATTAAACCGCAACACTAAGAAATTTTTCTAACAAGGATAATTGAGCTGTAAAGTACTTTACTAAAGAGGTTGTCTACTTTTTGACATATTTTTTAAAGATAAGACATAAAAATTCAGGAGGACTTACAAGAGTATAGAAAGTGCAAACCCATTTTGGGCTACATGATGTCTTAAGGTCTTCAATTTTTTCTTCCAGGATCACAGCTGATAGGCGCAATCATCCAAGCAGCAGTTTATAATGCAGTATGAATTCTATCAAATTCAAATAGCGCTTGGCAACTTCAACTTCTTGGCAAATTCATAAAGCTTTTCTATATTTTCTAGATGTGACATGAGAGGGTATTTTAATCCACACTTGGCTTCTGTCAAATGCTGAGGTTCAGATTCGAAGCTGAAGAATGAAGAACCTGCAACTTCCTGCTCTTATTTTTGATGCTAGAAAATTTCAGAACACTATATTTTAGTCTAGAAATAAAACAATTTTTATGAGGAAACATTAAAAATTCTTGCCTTTAGGAGCTGCTAATTGCAATTGAGCCATATCAGGAAAAAAAATCTAGGAATTTGGTTCTGATTTGAACCCCACATCATATAAACAGGTTTACTCATGATAATCAAACTCAAAACCCTGTCTTTCTGTGGTGGAAAGAACTGACCACAAGATGTATTGCAGATAAAGGAAGAATCTAACAAACTTTGAACTAAGTAAGATAGTTCATTTTCTGAAAAGCTGTTGTGGAGAAAAAAAAAACATACATAAAATGAAAATGTCCCACTGAGGGTTCACTCACAATTTTACTAAATCAAGAGTTTGGTGTCCTTGGCAAATGGCTCTATGATATTGTACGGTTCTAGATTTAATACGGTGAAGATTAATTTTTTTTCATAGTTGAAACACTGAGTAACTGCAATTTTCTGATCATTTGCTTTAGGAAATATTTTTCACAGCATATCACAAATGCACTAATTTTGTTCCTTTTGAATTGCTTCAAAATATCACTGTCTTGGGTTCAGCAGTAGCAGTCATTTTCCTGCTTCTTAGTGGCTGATGCAGTGCTATGTCTTTGACTTTCAGCCTGGGGACAACACTGATAACACCAATGATTTTAGTTGCTGCTCAAATGTTTAGTCTAACCAAGGACTTTCTGAGCCTCATGCTCTGGCAGGGAGGAGGGGAAGCCGAGAGGAAGCAGAGACAGGACGCCTGACCCAAACTAGCCAAATGGGCATTCCATACCACAGCACGTCATGGCCAGTATATAAACTGGGGGCAGTTACTTGGAAGAGTTATATCACCGCTTGGGTCAGGCTGGGTATCGGTCAGCGGGTGGTGAGTGGTTATATTCGCTTCCCTTGTTATTTCCCTTATCATTATTTTTATTGGTGGTAGCAGTAGTGGTTTTGTGTTATATCTTAGCTATTGGACTGCTCTTGTCTCAACCCGTGGGAGTTACATTCCTTCGATTCTCCTCCCCATCCCTCCAGGAGAGGGGGGAACAAGGAAGCGAGAGGTAAGTGGGCGAGCGGCTGTGTGGTTCTGGGCTGCTGGCTGGGCTTAAACCACGGCAATCTCTCAATAGTGCTTGTGCAACATTAGCAGCTCAGAACAGCTCATATCTACTCTTAAAAATTTGAACCTAATACAAATGAATGAAGTTGATTTTCTGGTATCAACTCTGGTTGTTTCAAGATGGCATAGCAGCTGAGCCATAACAATCTAATCACTTGTATCCAAAATCGCAGAGAGAAGTTAACACTGTAGGTTTTGAATCTGGGAAACATTTTGGAGGAAGCTGATGTCTCAACTGAGTACTCTAATGTCTGTTACTGACTCAGTGACAGTGATTTGAGTTCCAGATGTAGCTTGTTCAAAGCAAGGTCAAGAAGTACTTCATGGGCTGCGCTATGTGCTATATCCTTTTTTTACAACCCTAAAACTATAGTCTTATGTTCCAGATGACATACAGTACAGTTAAGGGCTACAAACAAATCATTATAGATAAAAGCCAAGCAGCACTAAGTAATAAAAGCACAAATTATGTGGATTTAGGTGCATATGTCCAACAGAGGAGCCAAGAAACACCTTCCAAAAAAGGTAAGCAGCACTCAGGATATGTAAGCATTTACACGAAAACTTATCTAAAACTTTGAAATTTTGCTACTGTGTATGCCCTGAAGTCTCATTATCTGGGACGAGTTGAACATCAGATGCTGAGCCCAAGTTAACCAGCCTTGTAGACAGGCAAGATACATGAGCTTGAGGTTATACAGTTTTATGGGTTCTGGTGGCAGTTGCGTCAAGTTTGGACAACTGTGGTGTGATTGTAACTACCTGCTATGTCAGAATACTAGGCAAACATTCAGGTTGAGTCACAGAGGAGTGTCAGCATGCATCTGTCCCCTCATTCTAGTTCAGGTATATTGCATTTTATATTATATATTTTATATCATATATATTATGTATTCTATTATATATTATATAGTATATATTATATATAGTCTATACTATATATTAGATTATAGATTATAGAGTCATGTGTTGCATGGTTACTTTCCAGTTCTATTTTTCCATTCTCTTTTCTGGTTTAGACTTTAGAGAATGTGTTCTCCATAGCCATCTGAATGTTTCAGTTACAATATTTATTTCCTTTAGGAGTCAGCAAGCAGAGACTGAGGAAATGGATCTCCATACTACAGTGCTTCAGATCATTGTGGGATTCCTGTCCTTACTGACACAGACTGAGCAAGTATAGGGCCACTGAGTTTCCCACCATAGTCCTGAGATCAGCCCCATTCCCTCTTTCTGTCTGGCCAGCTGCTGCCTCCCACATTCAGGATGCAGTTCTAGCACCGCACATTGCCTCTGGTCAATATGTGGCCAGCATACGTGTTCTACACATTCCCTGAAGAATAAGAGATTCTCTACTGTAATGCTATATGTATGATAAATGCCAGCAGACTGTCAGGGAGATGGGGGCCTGTCAGTTCCTCCATAAATCCTTACTTGCTGTGAAGCCCTTTTGACCCATTTTTGTCCTCCGCAGTGGTTCTGTGCTGACAACCCCTTCTGTTTAAGGGACAGTAACCGTTTTTAAAAAATATTAACCATAGATTTCCAGATTTTCCATAGCTATTCTTGATTCCCAGTCAGTTCCCTAAAGTCTGTGCTGGTGGCCTTCTTATTTTTTCTACATCTCTGTTCACATCACAGCTATACAGTACTAAAGCCAGCAAACACACAGCTGTGAGCAGGGAGGAGCAAGGCTGTTCTGCACTCCGAAATCTGTTCCTGCAATTGCTGTGGCTGCAATTCCAATTTTGTTAGAAACTAAAGCTTTAGAAAGGCACATCATAAGCAAGAAAGCCAGCATGAATCCAAACTTAATAACATTTCTAAACCCATACCCTCGGTGAGCCACCTTTCTCAACTCACTCATGAAAACAGTCTAATTAACTCTAGTGTGCCTGAGGTAGCTGAACAGATTACAAGACTGAAAAAATTACGATGTACACTTTCCCCTTTTCCCTCTCATCTTTTGATAGTGAAATACTTTGCTGATACATAGTTTGTTTCAACTTCATATTTTGCTTTTCCAAATTATACTCTAATATATCTTCAGGAAAAGCATCATACCAAACAAAGAAAAAATATTCTCCCATCCCCATCCCTGATGCCAAGTCTGAGGGAAAGGAAGGGGACATTTTGTCTTCCTCTGATATATGTCTAATGACACATATTATTTTATATATTAGATTTACTACAGTTATTTACAGTCACTTGGGTCCTATTTGCCTTATCTTGCTTGCAGGTCTGACTGGTCACCAAATTTGGATCATTGCTCCCTACAGCTTCCTGAGGAGGGGAACTGAAGAAGGACGTGCTGATCTCCTCTCTTGTACCCAGTGACAGGACACATGGGAATGCTTCAAAGCTGCATATGGGGAGGTTCAGACTTGACATTAGGAAGCATTTTTTTACTGAGAACAGGTTTCCTAGAGAAGTGGTTGAGGCCATATGCCTGTCACTGTCTAAGTGGCATAAGGACAATGCCCTCAGTAGTATGCTTTAACTTTTGGTCAGACCTGATGTGGTCATGCAGTTGGACTAAATGATTGTTGTAAATCCTGTTCTGTACCATTCTGTTCTGTTCCATTCCATTCTGTTCCACTCTGTTCTGTTCTATTCCGTTCCATTCCATCCCATTAAAGTCCTGCAAGGTAAAAATTTATGGGTTTTATCAGTAGTTTGTGAACTATTCTGTAAAATATTTGTTTTCCCTAAATGTCATTACAATCCCAAGTAAATCAAGACAAGTGGTATCCTTAAACCACTATATATTATTCTGCATTCATCTTGGAGTATCAGAGTGAAAGCATTGTAAACTGCAGTAATAAGAAAATGCTTCAGTATTTTGTTCACATGTTCATGAATGATACTTCTTACATTTCAAGGCTGCAGTTAACCCAGCAACAGTATTACTCAGTGAATAGAAGGATGAATCACAAAAATTCTGAATGCTATAACTCTTTAAATTTCTGTCTTAACATGCTCACAAGTAAGTTAATATCTGTCTGAGTGACACTGGAATTGTTTTGACATTGAAATGTATTGCTTAAATTAAAAACATGTACACTTTGCAAATAATTAGTGAGTTGGGAGGCAGACATTCTGAATGAGTTATTGGCTTCATGTCATTTTTTGAGCAGAGGATAGTAATTTAATTGTGAGCTACAGAATTATTGGCTAGATAGTTGGCACTTGTAACTTTATGCAGATTATGAAACTGTGATAACACTCTCAACCCAAAAAGTTCACTTTAAGAAACTATAGGCAACAATTGCATTAGTTTTCAGTCGAGCTGAGCGAGAGATATTTTCTCTTTCTGTGCATAGATTCTAAACACTTTTATGGGAGGAAATCAAGATTTCAGAAGTCTTCTGTGAAAAACCCTTCCAAGAAATACTTCTTAGAATAGCTCAGTATCTACAGAACTTATTAGCTTTATGGAAGAGCAAGGACTACATTATGTATTATAACAATTCTTTGACTATTTATTCAAATGAAATCTAATAGAAGAGCTTTTCAAAATTGAATTAGTGATTAATTTGAAAACTTACATTGTATTTATGTAACTCAGTCCATATTCTTTGAATGTTTCTTCTCTATGCCAAATAAGAATCTAGATACATGGCAGCCCCAAAATCAGTCTGGGTTTTATCTTAAATTTTATTCTGCTCCTAGGAAACACTTTAAAAATGTTTTCTATCAATCAGAATTTTCACAGCACTTTTCAATATACCCTGATTTTCACAGAGGATCTATATAGCAACTTTTATTCTAAAATAGAGTTGTTAAGGTTTGCAAATCTGATGTTGACAGTTTGTCCAAATTATTTTACTGCAGCAATCAACGTAGGCTGAAAAAGTACCCTGCAATCTAAACGGGTACTGTTCTGTTTCTTTGTTTTCCCCTTCTTGATAAGGTAATCCTATTGAATTATTTTCAAACAAAGATGTACAATTAATCTTTCCTGATTTCTGATAGCCCTTGATGTCCTAAATGAGAGATAAGTATCCAAGTTTTCTAAATAATTCGAATCTTTTATATTACTCTTAAACTTCGGGTAATCTTTAGCAATCATTAATAGTAACAATCCTAGAATTGAAGGACATGATGTCAGTTTTGGTCTTTGAGCTTTGAATAAGAGGGCCTGAGGCAGACTGTGAACTTCTTTTGGTTAGTTTATAGAAATTATGGTCACAAGGATGGTTTCTCAGCTGCTTACCACTTAACAGTTTCTTAAGTGTTCTTACTTTCAGACAGTTATTTTTCTGCTCCTCTGAATCCCCTCCACACACAATAGAACAAAATTTACAAAGATTTAACTCAAAGTTTATTAATAAATCAAACAATAGAAACTACATAGCACCTTTGAAGGAAAGGGTGGATGCATTAATACATATGAAAGATTTGGGTGTTTGCAGTCAACTTTTAGAGATTTATGAAAGACACTATTTTCTCACAAAGATATATGCATACACTTGTGTTCCTCACAGATTCATAGAGAGATGAAAACATAAAAAACTTTCCTAAAACTCAGAGGCAGAGAATGAGTTCTGACTTTTCCCAGGTTATTTCTTGTCCCTATAGTGATGGCTGCAACTGGAATTGGACTGGAATTGCTGCAAATCTCAAACTGAGTGTGATCTCTCATGTAACAGTGATATATATGAAGAAGAAAGACTTCTCATTGTGCTTTCTCCTAAAGAATTGTCCAGGATAGAAAGAGGCTTTTAACTTCAGACACTTCTGCAGCCCAAGTGAGAGCACTTATTTTCTGTGTGGTCTTGAACTTTATAGATTTTACTGTGCATATATTTCACTATATATATATATATGTATAGTGAATTTAGATCTGGATTCCTTGAAATGTAAGCAAAGAGATTAAACATTATACTTAGAGATATAGTGCCTGAAAATTAGAGATCCACCTCCCAAAATGAAGCACGTAAT
>JANHGB010010571.1:8197-23696 GCA_026283785.1 Coracopsis vasa
ACTTGTCATGGTTAAACTTCATAAGGTTGGCATCAGCCCACCTCACAAGCGTGTCAAGGTCCCTCTGGATGGCATTCATTCCCTCCAGCGTATCAACCGAACCATATATTATATATATAAAAAAATCTGTTATATGTGACTCTTTATCCAAGACCAATACAAAAAGAGGCTTTAGGTGCTTCATCATCCTAATTGAAATCTGTTGATATATTTCCTTTCTGTTGAACAGAAAAACAAGTTTTTTCTTGATCCCTCTTCTATTACTGAAGCATCTCTAGAGTGAGTTCTCATTACTCTTAATATTTTTATATTGAATTTCACATTGTGTTGTGGCCTTTCAGATCTTGGATGTATATACTCACGCTTCTCTCTTCTACTGTGATGGCATGACTCACTGATGCACCGCCAGCTCTCCTTAAGTTATTTTCCTTTTTAGATCCATTTCCCATAAGACTTTAGTTCCTTAGTAGAAATCTTAGTAGTTCCTTTAGTAGAAATCTACCTTTTTTCACTGTACTATTACGTTCCTTTTACAAATGTCATAAACACTATCATTGCATCAACATTCCTGCCTAAGCTGTATTTCACCTTTTCAAAAAGTTTCTCTGTGTTAATTAAGATAGAATTTAGAAAGACTTTCCCTTCACTAGATTTTGCAGCATCGACAGGATGACACATTCTGATAATCTGCTGGACGACCGATGTTCTGCTGTAATCATTACCCAACCAATTACAACCAGCTTTCTTTTCACCCTGGATGATTTTGCCACTTTTATTTTTTTTTTTTTTTTTTTTTTTTCCTACAGGCAAAAATCTCCAAATCTCCAAGAGCTTCAAATCCAAATCCAGTTTTCCCTGTTGGGATGTATAGTAGGCATCTTACCATTGCAGCACGTATTCTCATGGGGTTTTATCAGTAGAACTCAAATAGGGCTGAATTTATTGAAGCATAAAATTCCAGGATCTTCCAAGAACCATAAGGATGTCCAGGCCCCCTTTTTTATACCATATTTCTTGCATTCATGTACTGACAACCAGCATGCTTGATCCATTCTGTTCCGTTTTGTCTGTTCTATGACCCTGTAATGTATAACCCTAAATCAAGTAGTTTAAGTCCTCAGCTAAGTGGCTGTTAATACCTTCCTGTGAGCTTTTATGTCAGCTCCTTCCTTCAATCTAGTATAAGGTTTCCCTAGTATTTTATAAAGCTAGTAGATAAAGAGAGCTTTTCGTGAATAATCCCCCAACAGGGAAGATGGTCTTTCAGATGACATTCTTCAAGTAATCATTCATTTATTTCCAGGACACATCCAGTCTTTGCTTCAGTCTTGAACTTCAATAAGGAGGAAGGATATAAAGAACATTTGAGTTTATCTTCATCACCTGTCCTGTAATTACTTTTTCATTTTCACAGGGTCATTCGTGGCAAGGCCAGTGTTGATAGGTAGGAGAATACAATAATCAGTGCGATGGGACAGGTAAAGCTGGTGAAGTTTTGCAACCTCTTGCATTCAGGCAAGATAGCAGATATCAGAAGACCACGTGCCTTCAGTAGATGAGTCCATCTAAGAGCCTCAGAAGGCAGTTACCAGTCATTGTCATCTTCTAATTCTTTTGGGAAGGCTTAATCTTCTGTGTGCTGCTCAGATCAAAGTAAAACTCTTTTCATTAGCATATTTTTAGAATAAGAGTTAGAATGTTAAGATTATCTTCAAGTTTAGGGAGAACTATAAACCACACTTAGTAAATCTATAAAGTAAGACCGCTGAATATTTCTGCATTTTGCTTATATGGAAATACATTCTTTAAAATTTAATGAAAATAATTGTTCTAACTTTCATTTTCATGGGTTATAGTAAATCCGTAGCAGATATAAAATAGGTACAAGTGGGACACATTACATGCCCTTTAATTTAAATTCTTTTCTGTCTTTAGAAGTTATTAAAAACTTAATTGTTATTTATTTTAATGTCTTATTGATGAAGGTTGTGGTATTTCAACAAGATGAGTATATAGTCCATATCTATGGACTTTTTATAGGGCCCAAGAAAGAAAGGTATTCTTGCCATTCCTCCAAAGTGAAAAAGCATGGAAGCAATTTACTTGGAATCCAGAAAGAGAGAAAACGTCATAAGAGATATTTTTCCTTTTAAAGTCAATGGAAAGATTTTCATTAACTTCTTTCATCTTAGCTTAGCCATCTCACGTTAACTGAGAAGGTATTAAAGGATAATGGTGGCTCCTTAGCTGATGTAGAAACTTGTGCTCATTAGAAACTAAGCCTGTGATTTGGAGCTCTAGGATCTCTATTTTCAAAATAAATACTTCAGAGCAGTATCAGTCAATTTTTGGTTTTGGGTTGTTTGAGTTTTTTTCCCTTTTCTGTAAAGCAAGCAATACATAAGAAATGTTTGCACAATATATATAGGCCTTGGAATCAATATCTCTAGCTTGACCAACCTTTCACTTTGTTTTGTGGCAAAGAAGTTTCTTCAATGTCTATCTCTTGTTTGTCATTAAAGCAGTCTTCTTCATTATTGCTGAATCAAAAGTTTGAAACTACAAAAAATAAGTGACTTGTCTTCATGTACAATCTTTCAATTTTAGAATCAAGCAGATTGAAGATCAAGCTAAAAAATGCTCCCAGAATAGAGCTGTTGATGAAGTAATTAGAAGGCTGAAGGACAGAGTGATACAACAAGCAGCAACTATTAAAGACAGCTTTTTTGCCTGTAACAAGCAATTACATTGGAAAATTAATAACACTGGCTTGCAGAAGGTAAGGAAAGTATTAGCTACTTTTCTCTCTCCTGTACTTTCCCAGAAAGATACTTCTTGTCTTAGCAGTGTGCTTGCTCACACAGCTAGAGCTGAATCCTCTAGGACTGTTTCCGTTACTGATGAGCTAAACAAGTCTTACACAAGTTATTGTATGAGAAAGAATCTCAACTTGTCTTTCAAGACATAAAATTGTCATCCTGTAGCAGCACTACACCTTGAAAGCTTCAACTGCTTCCAGTTGTTACAAAGAACACATATGAATTGGGACTGGCAAGATGCAGATGGGACTTGGTCTAATATCAACCAACAACACACCTCTTATGTGAAGTGAGTGGGCATACCTTAAAGAATCACCTAAGCCTTAACCCAGGGTCCGTAAACTGACTTTGAAACTCTGGAGTGGTAGCTGGTAGGAACTGGGTATAGGTAGGTGAAAAATAAGATTCTTAATAGATACAGCATGATACTTCAGGGAGAATGATTGAAGCTAAGTTTATACCATCTTTCAGAGTGCTGAGCCTCAGCTTCCTCTTAACTGCTCTTGGACTGCAGTGTGGCTTGTAATCATGCTGGGTCTAGGGGGTACCCCTTGGGGTCCCCTGCTCTCTTCCTTGCTCACTCTTGCTCTACTTTCAAAGAAACCTACAGTGACTGTTACAGGGAAATATCCTCCAGACATCCAGTAGCATTTCAGGGCATTTCATTCCAACAGGAGAGAGGAACTTTCTGTAGCTCTTACTTGAATTCAGTGAATTTGATCATGTTGTAAATTTCCAACATAATTATTTGATGTTGAGTAGTTTTTGAAACTGACTTAGCTGATTTGGGTACAGAATCTCAGTGCTGAGAGGATCCACAATAAGACAAATGTATTGAAATTGTACAGTTTTTACTTGCCAAGACTTCCAATTGCATTTTGTAGGTGCCTTTTTTGAGGTAGGGTTTTCTGAGGTATTCCCAGGGCACATTGCAGACTTGATGGCTTATCTGAGTGCATGTTGTGCTTTGGACGGGCTTGTGAGGTCATGGGCTTGGGATTGTAGCTGTGATGCTGATGGCACCCAAAAGTACATTTCTTTCTTTTCACATTTCAAGCAAAATTCTTTGCTGAAAGTTGAGACTGGGCAGAAAAAGAGACATGATGGCAGTAATATTTCACTAGTCTTCCTCGGTGTAAGTGAGAGCTGCTGCTGAATAGTGTTATGACAGTAATGCATGCTCTGCCTTTTGTCAGGTGCTGAAATAAGGTAAGAGTCAGCAAGGATTAAATCAGAACTGTACCTCTGAAAGTGGCCTGCATAGTCCTTTGAGAAAGTTTGACCTTATTTGTTTTTACTCTGGTTCAGTAACAGACATAATCTCCCTTCCATGTACCATGGACTGTACAAGTTGTCACCAGCTACAGCTGTGGGGCCAAATGTACTGACTGTAAGGAGATGACAAGTTGTTGTCTTCTTTTCTTCCCTTTTCAACATAGATCTCAACATAGACCCATGAGGTATGCACTCCACATCATATGACAGGACAAACGCATTTAGTATAGAGCCTTCCCCCACAAACACTATAGCTGCATTCAGGCACACATCTTTTTACCCTCAGGTGAATATCTTTCTGCAGTTGGTGCAGGAAGTGAAATTGCTTTGAAATGAAGGGGAGGGAGAGACGGACGACAAAGCACATACAAAATTTTCCATTTTTCTTACTATTTTCTTGTTAACAATATTCTTATTAAGAATGTATAAAGCTGAAACCCATCTTTCTATACAGATCTGACATCTGTGGCACCTACCTTTGGGACATTAGCTTTGGTTGCTGCAATTCACACTACAGTGTGATACCTAAGAGGCTTATATGTTGCCTGCAGCTAATGCACTAACATGCATTTTGTCAGTGTTAGGCAGAACAAACTCATTCTACCTGCTGCTTTTTCTTCTGCGTTGGCTGTCTGTGTACAACTCACATTTAAGGTATTTGTATAGCACCAGAAGCTATTGAACAGTTAGTCTTTGTGATTTCATTATTCTTTTATTACACTACAGATGATGCATTTCTCAAGTTTTGGCAATGCACAAAAGATAAAATATCATCATGTATCTGCAGCCAGGTATATGCATCACTGCATTGTGATGTTCTTGGACCCTGCAAGCTCAGCAGAGTCCAGCTGGGTGGAATATTGCCCTGCTGCTGCGGCTTATGATCACTCATAAGGGGCCTGCTTCCCTGCTACAGTCCTCTTCTGCTCTGCCTTGTGCCGAGTGAAATAAGCCTAACCTGGCATGCCTGAGGATGAGAGCTCTTTGCAAATAAGGAGGATTAAAAGGAATTCTTCATCAGAACTGAAGTGACAGACAACCTAGGTCTCTGGGAACTGACTGGGCATATATGTTTGCGTACTGAAACTGATTCTCCATCACTTATAGTCTGTAAAGATCTCTGCACCTTTTGCTAAAGAAGGGGTTTTTCCTCATCATCATATAGGTAGAATTCCAAGTGGGAGTTTTCATATTCTTCCTGCTCTAATTTCCATGACAATTCTACAAAGATGTTCATCAATCCCTGCCCTGGGAGAACAGCTGCTTTTCATCCCAGAGCTTATGGAGTCCCAGTGGTCGATAAAGAACATATAGAAATGTGGTAGGCATTGTGGAGAGTCTACATTGTCTTCCAACTGTTGTTTCAAAAGGAAGTAGGATTCTCTGTATCACATCTGCCAGCTGCATATAGATGTTTCGGATATATTAGGTTATCGCAAATGATGCAGGCAATATGACATGTCCAAATGCATTTAGGTGGGTAGGTTGTGAGGCATATTGGGGTGCCACTGAAGTTAAAGTGATCTACAGTGTTAGGCTGTTCTTTGGATCCTGACTCTGTAGCTGTAGGCAATGTCGTTGTCCTCCTTATTGGCACTTTTGAAACTGCTACTCTGATCTGCAGCTTCATTTAGAGCAGCCAGGCAGCTACTGTACAACTGGGCAGAGTTGTTTGTCCTTAGAGGTGGAATAGGTTACTCAAACAGTAATAGCTTAGTGTTGCAGTGGTAAACATAAAAGCATACTTGATTTCTGATTTGTTATTTCAGGACAACCCATAGAAGTGGCAAAATCTGACTGCCCAGCTTGGAACTGGATGAGCTTTGTTTATTTGTAAAACATGTTACAACAACAGCATTAAGGGCTGGGCAAAATGCACCCTTTCATTCCTGTGGAGGCTAACTGATCTTGCTGTGCCTGAATAACCAAGAAATGCAAACATAAAATCACCAGTTAACCTTTGCAGGGTTATACTAACACTGTTAGTTCTCTATGTTTTTCTTGACAGCTTACAGCATAAGGACACCTTTTAGCTGCTTGCCTATAGAATACCGAAGGTGTGAGGCAGGTTAGTGAAGGGGGATGCTGAACTTTACCAAAGAGTAACATAGTACTCTGGCTTCACTCTCTGGCTTTCCTAGGAACAGGGAGAGTAGGCACAGACCCTGCCTTTGCACCTTTGGACTAATTTTTAATTGGACTAATTGTCTAATTTTTACGATAGTTCAAAATCAGGAATATGGTAACTGAAGCTCTGCCAGGGGTCCGGAGGTAATATCCACAATTTGTGTTGGTGCCTTCACTTTTGTGAAGGATTACAATATCTCCTCCATGTAAGGTTGTCATCAATCCTCATCCTTTAAATAAGACTTAGAAACTATGACTTTTGTGAGCCATTCAGCACAGGTCAGTGACCTAGTTGTTCAATTTAATATGACTTAATCTTGAATGCAGTTTTCACAGAGTTTTATCACTTTTTTCTCTAGATGAAAGTGCTAATAATTGAGACTGTAGCCACCAAAATTAGTATTATGACTAATTCTCTCCAGCTTTGATTAGATTTGTGCAGCCAGATTTCCTTATCGCTACTATTAAACATTTGATCTGATGGTAAATACTTGTTCAACTGAACATAAAATGTACTTGCTTATTCAGAAGCTTTACATTCAGACAAAGGAATGATAATTTCCTAATTATTCTCACTTTTTTAACACTCCTTATGCTGTTCAGCTATTTAATGATTTTTTCTTTTAATCTGTACAATTAACTAAAATACAATGGCAAGAGGAATAGCTGTAGGAACACTTGGAAAGTCAGCACAGAGTGGTGCAAGATAGTTATAAAGAAATACACCCAAATCAGGAGTTACAAAGCAGATGAAGGAAATGGAAGGTTTGGAGAAAGCCCTCCGAAGCAGTAGGGGCTGCAACTACAATTTTTCAGGGAAATAGGAGGTGGGAGTAGAAGAAAACAAGTGACCCCTCCTCAGTTGACTGCCAGGTAATGGTAAGAGGGCACAATGGGAGACTGCGGATACTCTGGAGTGCTCCATCTCTTAGGTGCAGTGAGGTTAGAGGCTCTGCTAAAAAAATCCCAGAAGGAAACATGGGAGAAATGTAGGAAGATCAGAAAGTTCCTTGCCAAAATGGATTACCTAAAATGGATCCCCAAATCTGTTTTGAAGAGTAGCAATGCAGAATGAATTGTGCCTCCACCTGACTGCAGCTGTATGTGGTTCAGGGGCCTGAATCCATTCTGTGGCATCTGTTGTCCAGCAGATAGTTGTGGCAGGCTTCCGCGGAATAGTGGTAGCAGCAAATTCTACATATGACAGTTTTCCTCCAGTCTGCTAAATGAGCTAATGTCGGTTTTTACTCTCCAGGTGAAGTTTAATCTTAGCCTGTCATGCGGTGCTTTTGTTTAAAATGCCAGTCTCAAAAATATAGTCAAATTTTATTCTCTATCTCTTTCAGTATAGAATTGAAGTTGTACGGACTAGATCTGTATATAAATGGCTTACTATAAATGTAAGAAAGAGAGATCAGTTTTCAGAGTAATTCCAAGTTCAGCCATAGGATTAAACACCCAGGTATTAACTATTCAGGGTGGTATATTAATCAGGAAAATATGCTATTATATAACTTATTTTATTTCTCTTCTAACAGGTGTTGGAAGATCATGGCATGCCAGTGGATGACAGTCAATTTAATCTACTAACAGAAAAGCTAGGGTTACCAGATGGAGGGTTGAGTTATCTGGATTTTGTGGCAATACTGGAACATAAAGTATTTTTAACAGCAATAAAGCATGAAGAAAACCTTTCCTGGAAGATTCAGAACTTTTCTCTTCCAAGGAAAGGCTTTTGGTGAAATTAGGAAGAGATCAGTAGTAAGATTTTTAGCACCCAGATTAACTTCCTGTCTGTAGTGCTTTGATTCCTGATCCAGATAAGAAGCCAAGTATCTAACTGGAGAGAAACTGGAATATGGGGAACGTGAAGTAACTATACACAGATAGATACCATGGAGTTGTCACTAACAGATTGCAAAAAGTAATTTACTGATTGCTCTGTCTTGAGTAGATCCTTGTCCTCAGCATTTCTAACTTTTATTCACAGTCTTGGAATTATGCTGTTTCCTAGATTACAGTGGATGATTTTATGGTAGTGGTGTCCAGCAACATTTTCTGTTGTGAGTAAAAAGCCAGAAGACAGCAACTAGTCCTTTCAGGAAAGATAGATATGTTAGTAAGCCATTAGTGATGAGTTTTAGTGGCAGTATATACAACTGGAGCTCTGTGGTGTGATCTGGTTACTTATTGGTTTGTGGGTTTAATTTAAATTGCTGCTTTTGAATGTTAAAGCTGTTAAGGGACATTGCTACTAGAGAACACTGAAATGTTGTTATCTATAATGTAATTGACAGTTTTATTAGAGTATCAAGAATCGCAGTGACAGAGCAAGGTTTACTGTTTGCGTGTCCACCCACATAATGAGGATGTGGTCTTCAGTGATTTATTATTGTTGAGGAATGAATACCAGAGGAATATATTCATAATTTGGGAGCACAATTTTTTACTCAGCTACTTGCCTTACCCTATCTGTAATTTCACTGATTTCAAGGCACTGTAAGGGGTTTGATTTTCAACTCTTAAAAGTGAAGCTGATGGAATATGAACTGATTGCATAGGGGGGGCCCTGAGTGCAGACTAAAGCTAGTAAGTAGTTATTCATTTCTCCTTTCTTTTATACT
Source organism: Coracopsis vasa (assembly GCA_026283785.1). Classification (NCBI taxonomy): domain Eukaryota; kingdom Metazoa; phylum Chordata; class Aves; order Psittaciformes; family Psittacidae; genus Coracopsis; species Coracopsis vasa. The sequence continues at coordinate 17,043 of JANHGB010010571.1, forward strand.
TGTGTTTTAAGTCCAGATTTTACCCAGTCCAGGTAAAATTCTGATGCCACTGAAGACAACGGCAATTTTGCCATTGGCTTCAAGGCCTATTTTAACTTCTATATTATGCCTCTTATTTTTCCTCAGAGGTGCACATTTACCTTTCTCACACTGTTCCTATTATTTTCTGCTGCCATTATTTCTTTTAGAACTAAGACAAGAGGGAGAGCTGACTTGTGGCTGGCTGACATAATATTCAGTTTTTTCTGTATTCAGTCCTAGAAGCTTAGAAGTTTGTGAATATAGTCGGCTAATCATCTGTCCACCAAAATATGTGTGCCTTCATCCAATAGCCTAATAAAAGACGTTTAAAACAGGTTAACCTCAGGAGAAATGAGTGTGCCAGCTCTTTGATTTAAATCAAGAATCAACAGTATTTTGACTGTATTTAAAGTTTTTGCTTTTGCCAATTATGAGAATCACAGCTTTTCTTTCGACACATTGCTATATCTCATAGCTGTAAAAGGAAGTGTGACCCACATTTAACATAAAGCAAGTCTCCGAAATCAGAAGGAAAAGAAAAAACTTTAACTTTTATTTCCAATGATTCATGGTTCACTGGGGTGGAGGGTGGTCTGAGACCTGATTTCCTTCTTACAAGCTTTTTTAGTGGGAACCTAACATGAGTACAAATTTTCTTGACTAGATTTCAATAGAAATTGCAATTTAAAAATGGGAAGGACAGTGTATGTCTGTAGGGGGGAGTATGACTTAAAGGGTAAAATCAGGAGAGCTTGAAATGATGCAGTGAATACTATTTAGTGATTCTTCACAGTAGTCGCAAAGGCTTTTGTGTGTCACTATGTAAATCTTAAAATAATTTTTTCTTTAGAACTGGCCATTAGAATTTTTTTTTTATCAGTCAGGAGTAAGGTGCAGTAAAATGTCAGTGTGTACATTTTTCTTTGCAAGTTTTTCCCACCTTAAAATCTGATGTGAATTTCTTTAGTTATCTATGGCTCATACGTTGCAGAAAAAAATCTAAAATGCTCAAGCGGCTTCAAAAGATGCTTAGTCTCTTTTTCCCCAGAAGCAAGGCAAAATAGGTTCCTAGAGTATCACTGCACAATGAGCAGAAGGAATCAGATCTGGAACAGTGACCAAAATAGCTTTTCTATGGCCTAAAAGTAACTTAGCCCTTCAGGACTGGAAGTACATGATTGCCCTGCTGGGAAGCTGACTATCTCCCTTCCCTGATCCTGCTGGCCTTTGGGATAAGAAACTTGTGACAATATGAAGCTTCTGTTTGTGCAGGGCTGAGTCTTGCCAGAACAGAACATCAGGCAAAACAGGTTCAGGGGTGATGATCTGTTAAGTCAGGAGTGTTTTGATGGCAGATCTCCTGAAATAACTCACATCGATTCAGACTGGAGGAGGGCTTAGCCAGGGTAGAATTGCTCCAGGGAATATGGTCTAGTGTGCAGCGGTTGTGGTGCAGAGTCAAAGATGTAACAAATTACTTTCGCTGACACTGTCTGCAATTCCTGTGTTCCCTCGCTGGGACAGACGGGTGATATGACAGCAAGTCATGGCTTTCACAGGGCTCTTTTTCTCTTCCTCCAGTCTGATACCTCCCTTTCTCAAAGCAGTCAGGCACCAGAAAAGGCTAAAGCAAAAGAAAAAGGCCGTATCTTAGCTGTGATTTCTTCAGTTGAGATTACCTTCTTCACCTTGTGCTGAGAAAACTATAGCAGCTGAAGCTATTATTGTAAATTCTGTGAACACCACTAATACTACATACAGCCATTGGACTTTGTTGTGTTTGGGCTGTAAATAATACAAATGCAGGTTTTTTTGTTTTATTTATGTTACACTACTGTGCTATTTTCAGATATGTTTAATATCATCTTTTTGATGTTTGCTATACTTTGATTTCATTATTGCAGATGCCAGTTTGAATGGGCCAGGAGCTACACTATGTAACAGCCCAAACCACAGACTAAATGATGTTAAATTCACTACATGAGTGCTGAAGAATGTCTTAGTCAACTTAATGATAAGCTGATGGAAGTCTATGGGGTAAATACATTGAGCCACAGTTTGCTTTTGGCAATGAAGCTGGTTGTCATTTTGATACAAACATTTGTTGGTTTGGAGGAGCTGTCAGGAAAGTTACTCTAAAATTATGTTTGATATCTTGTCTCTTGTTTTCTCAGAAACTTGCAGTTCAAATATATTCAGTTTTCAAGGCAAAAAGTTTGGTTTGGTTTGTTTTTTGTTTGTTTTATTTTTTTTTCACTAATTGTCTTCTCTATAGCCTTCACCATGAAAATAAGACCTTGGTTATTTTTTTCCATCCTTTTGTGAGCATAGCTATTAAAGCTTCTACAATTAGAAAAGAGTAACTGTGTTCTACTCAATCACGGAATGATCCATCTATTCATGAGAATGATCTTTCAAGAAGTTCTTAGTCCCTAAATTTTGCCACACAGTGATATTAATCGAGGTGGGGTTTTTTGAAGTTTTTCTAAGTTTGCTCATTATTTTCTGTAATTACCATTAGAATGTACTCCTTGAATTCCCATCATGGATATGTACAGAGTAAGAGAGATCACATTTTTCAAAAGAGAGAAGACGCAGTCCTTACCCTTTTGCTCAGTCCATCCTATTCCTATTTCCTGGGAGAAGTGGAAAGATCAGCATCCAGGAATGGGATCCTCTGTTCAAACCAGGTTGGACACTCCTAGTGAAGTTGATCATATTGAGCAATACTACTTCAGATTTCTGAAGAACTGCACCTTTTTTTTTGATCATTTTGCAACTATTTTAATGGAAGAAGCTTTGCAGCTGGTACATTGATAGCTGTGAACTCTTCCTTCATTACAGGTTTTCTAAGGGTGCGCACAGGTTGAAATGAGGTACCTCTTAGTATAGTACTGATGGAAAGTGGAGGTTAATTTGCAAGTTTGCATGAGGGTGGCTTTTTGATGCTCTTACTTTTGTTCAGTTCTGTATGTGCTTGAGAAGAAAGCAGAAAGACTGCAGTTTAACATGGACTTTCCCAAGTGTTTAGTAAGGCAGTATTATAAATGCTTTGTATTCTCAAATGGCATTAAAATACTTGCCTGTTGTCAAAACAAGTCTAGAACAAACATTTGTTATTTATGTTTAAAAATATGTAGTTGACATGTTAAATATATTTAGTTAAATATTCCTTGTGAGGACACCTATTCTGCCTTCCATAAAACAGACAGTACTCACAACGGTATCATCAATATGCTTGACTCTCAGCAACTCTTGGGCAGTTTTCTGCTTCATCTTAGAGATGAGGAATTCCTTTGCCTCCTTGGTTTGTCAGGAATGAACCTGACCTCCATGTTAAATTACCAAGAATTCTGTCAACTGTTCCACACTCAAGAAACTATGGAGGAACCTCCTCAGCTCATGCCACTTCACAAGTAAGATAAAGTTGTGTAGTACTTAAAGTAATCTGATGTGTTTACAGAAATGAATATACTGTGTGAAAATCTCTATTGGGTATAACTGAAAAAAAGATAGTATTAAAATATGTCTTTATTAAGCTGAAGTTGAGTGGCTTTACCAAGTTCTCAGTGATTTATGACTCCATTAAGCCAGATACTGAATCCACTACTGGGTTAAAATGCCTGAACTACCTCTGGGGACTGTTTAAGTCTGTAAGGTCAAACATGTATATTGGCTCTGGAGTTGGAGCCTTAGAGCTGAGCTAGCCTCCAAACTGGACAACTTGGCTGCATCTTCCAAGAAGCAGAATTGAGGACATGGTTTGGGAATCAGATGACTTTTTGAATCGAGGAGCAGCCAGGGTATTAGATGTCTAGCACAATGTCTGTCAAATCTAAGACTAATGTTGTCAGTGTACATTACAGTAGCCCAAAATCTCATTGTCCAGACCTTTATACTGCCAGGGCACTGAGAGTAGACAAGATCAGGGGGGTGCACAGAAGCACCAAGATACAGTGAATTGGGTGGAGGATAGAAGAAAAGGGCTGCAGCCTCCCTTCCTGTGAAAAGTGATCCTGCTTAAAATGTCTGGAACTTTAAAGTTTGAGCTCAACTTTAATGATAAACAGTGTTTAGGCACTAAAAAATTCATTATAAAAACTCAGTGTGAAACTCTGTTTAGCTATGCGAACAGAGATAAATTCATAAAAATAATGACAAGATACAGCAGGACTGAAAAAGCTCCTGATCAGCAACTCATCTCCGCTGTGGCAGTGAAGATGTGATATATACACATAGGATTATTTCCCAGTTTTTATTAGTCTTTTACAGCATTGCTGTTGGCTCTGATGTTGGTAATATTTATCTGCTTGGTTTGTTTTTATTTTTTCTTAAATTGGACAAGTTGGTGAATCAAGGACATCAGCCCAAAATAAGAAAGAAAACTGATGATGATTGAGTCTTGCTAACACTTGGAATCTGAGACCAATTGCTGTTGCACTCTTACTTCTGTTTCAGTTTGGACTTAGCAAAAAATTGAAACATTCTGAATATAGCTCCAGAATTTCCTCATTTCAAATACTATTACTTTTTCAGAAGTCCAGCAAAGAAAATAAAGTGATTGATGCCTTAAGAGCAATTGCATTTCCCTGCTAAGTTTTTAGACTATTTTTGTTGATCGGTTGTTTAGGCTTATGGAGCCTTCTCTCCAGCAGTGGGAGTGGGGAAAACTCAGAACGTTCCCAGGCACCTGTAAAAGATTAGTATGGCATTCATGTTCCTAAATCCAAAGGGAGCCCTCAGCAAAAGCTTTCAAGGCCCAGAGTCCTAGGAGCTCAGAAGTGCATGAGTTTGCAGTGCTGCAGTTCTCCAGGACATAAGTTCCTGTCTGCACATGCCACGGGTGGTACAGGAACTCAGTGGGTAGGTCATATGTAGTTACCACATTTCACCTGGTCTGCAGACCCAATATTTCTCTGCCTCTTATCTGAGAATCTTTGTCAAGGAAGCATATTCCTGGAGGGTGGCTGAACCAGGCTTTGAAGCCATATGTCTGCAGTGTTTCCTTGCAAAGCAATAGCTGGAGTAGAAACAGGTACTAGGATGTAGCATAATGAGGGTAGCTGTGTGTCAAGAGAAGTAACCAACCTTTCCTCAGTTTTCTAACTGGAAGTGCTTTGAAAAGCTAAAGAGAATTGGGCACCAAAAGAAGGGCTGCTCTTCTCAGGTGAAGAAAGGTGCACCGTTTCAAAGAATGGTGAGACGTAAGGTCCCCTTGATTCTCAAGTAGGTGTGTCCTTATGTAGCACATGGATTTAGTCAGCTGTGTACTGCAACAGCTATGCTGGATCCTAATTTGAGGCACCCATATTCCTCTGCATGCTTGGACTCAACCAGAAGCACAAAGGACCCAAAAATTAGGAGCTTGTAATGGTGGCTGGATTTGAAAATGTAGGTCTTACTCCCCAGACTCACAAGCCATGCCTTGGTGACTCATAAAGATAGTTTTGATCTACATTATTGACGTAAATCAAGGATAATCTTGCTGGAGTCACTCCAGGATATAATTATTTCTGAGATAATTAACATTTCCTTCTATGCGTATAAATGATCCGTGCTGGCTCTTGAGTTTGAGGGAGAATTGAACAACATTGATTTGAAAATAAATAGGGAATTACAAAATTTAAAACATCTTCGCTAACCTGCAGCTAGGGAAATAAGGCAGTATTTAAAGAATTAAGTTTACACAGATGTGAAGTAACAGTCTTTAATGGGTATCTTAGAAACTAGGAAACAAAACCCCCACTACTGTGAAGAACAACAAAAAGGAAGAAAACTTGTGGAGATTAAAGATCCCACTAAAGTAAAACATAGTTAGTTGTTATTATATTTTTTCTTTTCTGAGAAAAAAACAGATGATAACGGATGCAGAGCTAGCTTGTGATCACGCTCATTACTACCTTGTTATCAAAGCAAGAACCAGATGGCATGACCTAGCAAGGGTAAGAAGAATGTTTTCTTTATATAAATAAGCAACACTAATAGTTTTCAGAACATTATGCAATGTTGATCTTCAGATTCTATAAATATTCAAAGAAACCCTTGCAAAATAGCTCATTAATGATAAAAACTTACTATGCGATTAAAAAAAAAAATCAACAGTTTGAATAATATTCAAGTTTTGTAACCATTATGTTGTAGACATTTATTTCTAAAACTTTCTTCATATTTTACTATTGTTGGGTTTATTTAATGTTTCTATTGTAAAAGTAGTAATAATGGGCTTCATCTGAGGCCAGTTTGACTATGTGCTGTACACACACACCTACTCTTAAGCTGACACCCAGTGTTGCCCAGTACTGTGAATCATTGACTGCAATGCTTACACCATCCAAAAAGACTCTCATTAAACTGTCCTATAAAAATTATATCCACCTTTTTATCTTCTTCAACTTTTTGAATAGTTGCAATATTTGGACAAAAGAGTAGCACAAGGGAAAAGGAATATAATTTTCATTAAATGTTTGTGTAAATCTTAGAATCATAGAATCCTAGAGTGGGGATGCTGTTTTTATAAAACCACAGAATCATGGAATGGTTTTGGTTGGAAGGGACCTTAAAGATCGTTGCCATGCCCTGCCATGGGCAGGGACACCTTCTACTAGACCAGGTTGCTCAAAGCCTTGAACACTG
>JANHGB010010573.1:0-72263 GCA_026283785.1 Coracopsis vasa
CGCCCCCCCCCCCCCCCCCCGCTGTTAGTAAATTTCTGTTGATATGAAATATCCAGAAAGAACACAGGATTCATTAATGCCAGTTTATGTGCTCAGTGCTGAGCTAAAATTCTGTAGGTCAAGCACTATAGATCCTCATGGTTTAGAGAAGCAACTGCTAATTTGGGGAAAAAAAAAAATCTCCAGGGAAAGTTTATGTCATAAATATCTTATAGGAGCCTGTACATTGCAGTATATAGTACTGAACACTGACAGAGATAAGTTGGAGTAAAGTAGTTCCTTCTGTGAGCTGTGTCAGTCTCACCCTAAGGCTTCTAAGACTACTAATGAAAATTCTCTTTGCCTTAAAAATTTGTTAGCTGCTACTTGCCTGCAAAATCATGTCATTTGATCCAGTAGTCTCTAAGGATGAACTTGTGCAGATATTACATCTGCAGGTGAGTTATGTCTTTCAATTTGCTGTAGAGCATCTCATAGGCTCCAACTGCTATTACATTTTTATTTGCAGTAAAAATGAGATGAACTCTTTGTACAAAGAACCTTATGAAGCACAACAAAAAAAGAAATAATCCTGATTCTACATCCCAAAAGCTCCTGGGAGGACCTCCAAAGAGGCTGAATTCTAAAGATGTGGCTTTACATTCCTGCATTGCAACTCATAATATCCAGAGCAACCAAACCAAGCCTTTTTGTTGACCTGCTTACTTTCTTCAGGTGATACATTTGTGAAACAGCCCAGTTGTTCCTACTGTTTTTCAGTATCTCTTCTGGTCATTCAACATGTACCATGGCCTACGAAATGCCTGCTCACTTTCTAAAATGAAATTATCTAACATACAATGGGTAATGGGTACAATGAAGTATTTCATCCAGAAATTTAAACCAGTAACTTAACATTGCAGAGTCACGCCTTTTGAAATGTATTAAAAAAAAAAAAAAAAAGTAAATTAAAACTGTTTTTTTCAGCCTTAATTCAGATCTTAAGCATATGCACAAAATAATCTTTAATAATTTAATCATGCAAGCTCCCAACCAGGAAGCCCTATACTGAGTCCACAGCAGCTTTCAGCTCTCTGCCAATGTACCAAAGGCAGCACACTGTAGAAGATTGTTGGCTTTTGAAAAGCAGAGTATTACCAACTTCACAGGAATAAAACGGTGATAAGCATGAGAGACGGCACTGAAGACAAATACAACCTTCGCAGATATACAGGTTTGTGCTCACAGTTACGCCCAACCTAAGCTTCCAATTTTTGGGAAGAGCTGGCTTTGAGTCTGTCTCAGAGCTCCCTCTAGTGCTTTACTGGTCTAGAGCAACTAATATTTAGCAACAGGACGTATGTAGAAGAAAGGGTTATTTCCGAGTGTCTTAGTATATAGAGACAGTCTATCCCAGTAGATAGACAACAAAAAGTCTTTGTATCCTCAGATTTCAATTATTGTTCCTGGAAGTTATGTACTGAATTCCTATGTTAAAAATATAAAAAATTAAAAAAAGCCTTTTGCTTGACAGCCATCTGTTATTTTCAGGTAAAACAAGGAAACGTTTTTATCTCAAACTATAATATAAACCAGTTGCAACTTGGACTTATCTGAGAGTTATAGAACTGAAGACATGCATTCATCTCTTCAGTTGTGCTCAGTTTTAGGCCCCTCACTACAAGAAAGACAGTGAGGTGCTGGAACAGGTCCAGAGAAGAACAACAAAGCTGGTGAAATGTCCAAAGAACAAGTCTTATGAAAAGCAGCTGAGGGAACTGGGGTTGTTTATTCCAGAGCTAAGGAGGCTCAGGGGAGACTTTACTGCTATCTACAACTACCTGAAAGGATGTACAACTGAAAGGAGGTTGTAGTGAGGTGAGAATTGGTCTCTTCTCCCAAGGAACAAGCAATAGAACAAGAGGAAATGGCCTCAAGCTGTGCCAGAGGAGTTTAGGTTGGATATCAGGAAAAATTTCTTCACTGAAGTGTTGTCAAGCACAGGAATTGACTGCCCAGGGTGGCAGTGCCCATCCCTTGAGGTATTTAAAACAGACATAGATGTGGCACTTAGGGACATGGTTTAGCGGTGGACTTGGCAGTTCTGGGGTAATAGTTCTGGGACTCATTTGGCTTCACTGACAGACAAGAACAGGCTTCTCTGAAGACTGGAGCAGCTTGCTTTCTATTTGCTTTTTGTCTATTGGAAACTGTCCAGTTTCTCCAGTGTAGTATTAAAGAAAGAGAAATCATTTGCAACCACTGCAGCCAAATATGCTGCCATTCGGTGGGTGGGTGAGAGAATTTTGCTGCATGTAATGGGACCAAATACTTTATGCGAGTATACACTGACTCAAATCAATAGGGCCATGCGTGGTGAACTGATATTTGGAGCAAAACTCATTTGTAGTTATTTGTTTGTTTCCTTTTGGGAACATAAAGCATAAAGTGTCTATTGGTTACTTTGCCTGCACGTGTTACTTGGAGGGGAAGAAGGAAATGGAAGTAGACTAACCTGTGGTAAGGCAGCATGTGCCCCCCGCCACTGCTGGCAGTGGGTGTGGCTCGGCTGCTGCCGCTGCGCAAGGGCTGACTGTGCTGCAGGGCCGCAGTGCCCGGTGCCCTCGTCCTGGCGGCACAGGCGCCACCACAGCGCTGCCCTGCGCTGCCTCTGGGCCACGCTAACCAAGTCTCATTGCGCAGAGCACGGCTCCCAGCCCCGGCCAGCGCTGAGCCCCGCGGCCCAGTCACGCTCTCCCCAGCATGTCCCAGGCTGTGGCAGACACTGTGACCTTCAGTAGCCTCACTGAAATGACCTGGTGCTGCTTGCTTCGAAGGACCATCAAGAAGGAGAAGGAAGATGTTTCAGGAAGAGTTGTTTATTTTAGAAGATGCGTAGTTTGTAGAGGAGTTGTTTTTTGTAGAAGATTTCAAGTTTGCATTACAGTTGTTGTTTGCAGATTGTAGATTGAAGTAGGATAGTTTTAGTTTGTTGTAGAAGAACTGTAGTTTGTTCTGTTGTGGTTTTGTTTTGTTGTTTATTGTTCTGTAAATACATTTCTTGAAGTCCTTGTTATCCAAGATCTGTTTGCATTTGCTGTGAGCACAAGCGGCGCTGGCAGGCAAGTGGTTTCCACTTGCTCCCAGTTCCTGGGGCTGGAGTGGGCCGGAGCTTCTGGCACTGGGTGCTGGGGCACCCCAAGTACCCCGCATGGGCTCCCTGCCCTGGCAGAGCAGCCCTTTCAGGCTCCCTGCACCTGTGTGCAGGGCTGGGCATGGGCAAGGGACCAAAGGTCTGGGTGCTCACACCAATCTGGTGTGACCACCGACCTGGTTGCACCACCTGGTGCAACCAAGGTGGCTGCAGGGCCCCTTGCCCAGTGCTGCCATAGGGCACAGACTGCGCCAGTGCTGACCAAGGCTTCTCAGACTGCTCCTCAAGCTGAGGGAAACAGGAAGAATCAGTCATGGCATCACAGCACCACAGTGTGCCCAGACCCAGGTCGCTGTGGGGAGCAGCCTGTACAAGGCCTGTGGTTGGATCCTGCTGTCCAAACCAAGTCTTTACCTCCTGCCATCTCTCTTTGCCGAGACCCTTCGTCCTGAGCCTGCAGGGCGGAAGAGGGTTTGGGCCTGGAGGTGGCTGGGGACATCAGAGGTTGAGGGGCTGCAGCCGGGGATATGGTCACCTGCTGGTGCTGTTGTGCTGGGACCTGGCAAGCTGGGAGGGAAGAGGCGCTGCCAGGAGGGAACTGGTGGCGGAGTGCAGGGGGAGCTGCTGCGTGCATGAGCTGTGCATGGAAATGCAGGCAGGGACATACGAGTTCAAGGTCCGGAGCTGTTGTAGAGCCCTCCTGAAGCAGGCAGCCCTCGCCACATGCTGCTAGGAGCACACCTTGCCCTGCCCTCGCAGCCTTCGCTGTGCATGGGGTGCAGGTTCTGGCACGGGCTCCCCTGTGACGGGCCTGGCTGGAGGACATTGCTATGTGGCCGTGTCCTCCTGCTGCCTACATCTCAAGGCCGGGCAAGGCTAATTTCCACCCCCATTTCCATCCCAGGTACAGCACATCAGCACTGCTCAGCTCGCTCTCGAGCTGACCATGGGACAGTGAAAGAGCAATGGAGATGGTCCTGGCCTCGTGGAGCTTGCCAGCACAGTGTTCAACCAGTTTATTGTCTATTTAAGCACAAGAGTGGATGAAGAACTGGCTGGATGGCCGCATGCAGAGTTATGGTCAATGGCTCAATGTCCAGCTGGAAACCAGTAACGAGTGGTGTCCCTCAGGGATCGGTGCTGGGACCAGTCTTGTTCAACATCTTTGTCGGTGACATGGACAGTGGGATTGCGCCCTCAGCAAGTTTGCCGATGACACCAAGCTGTGTGGCTCAGTTGATATCCTGGAGGGAAGGAATGCCATCCAGAGGAACCTTGACGCGCTTGTGAGGGGGGCTGATGCCAACCTCGAAGTTTAACCAGGACAAGTGCAAGGCCCTACACCTAGGTCGAGGCAATTCCAGGCACAGCTACAGGTTGGGCAGAGAACAGATTCAGAGGAGCCCTGCAGAGAAGGACTTGGGGGTGTTGGTTGATGAGGAACTTGATATGCTAAGTTTTTTCCACCACAGATAAGTTTTTTCCAGCACAGATACAATGGCAAATGTATACAACTCTATGCATATGAATGAAGAAATAATCACACAGATGTATACAAACTGGTCATATTTACTTCAGGAAATTATTTTGGAATAGGAGAGAAGCTTTTAAATCATAAAACATCTCTCAAACCCCAGCACCTCCAAAAGGAAAGTATAAAGTGACTCTTTCCAAAGTGATCTAAATCTCAGATTTAAAAATAAATTATCCATATTGAAAACTTATAAATGAAAAAATGCTCAGGAACAAGTTTAACTGGGGGTAAAAGATACAGTCAGTGGGGGGTGATTCAGTGTCTCAGGATAACAGACCATCAGTCACCTTTTCTGTGTGTGAGATATGAGGAAAGATAATTATAACACCCCAGTCTACTTATTGACCAAGCTGTTTATTATTACTTATCCTGAGCTTCTGATTCTGAGATTTCCTTAACCTCTGTTAGTAAATATAATCCAGAATTAAACATTTGTACCTCATTTTCTTAGAGAATGTCTCAGGAAAGTTATCAAGTGTCTGTAATCACAGCAAGGGCAGATGGGGCTGTGTGTACACTCACCAAGTAGTCTCTGCAGCTGTGTATTTCTTTTCCTGTGGCTGGCACTGTGATAGATTTTTAATCCCATAATAGATTTACATGTGGTTAAATGCCAACTAATCGTTAAGCACAGTGTGTGCTTCCTTCTTGATTGTCAAGCGGTGCACTTCCTTTGAAACACACCCTCATGATGTACATATTATTCATGCATAGTGGTGCAGCAAGGAGCAAGTCAAAAGCTGGAATTAAGAGGGAGTCTATAGCAGCAGACTTAGCAGAGCTGAACCAAAATCCTAAGGATTTCCACACCGTAGTAACTGTCTGACTGTTTCTGGTCTAAGATGTATGGAAGCAGGGAGTTGCAGGTCAGCAAGGGTTCTTGCAAGCCAGTAATTGTCACTTGTTACCACAGAAAACACTATCACATAAATCCTTTCATGATCTCAGGAAAAACAGAAGACTTGCCATAGAACTAGGAAATGAAAGAGCTTTGTCAAGTTTGTGGGATTTAAATCTGCAAAAATATTTTTGCTGCTTTCCACTCACACTGATTTTAATGTGAGATTTTGTGGACAAAGGTGTGTATAACCTATAGGAACCTTTTTTCCAAAGCAAACTAATGTACTTTAAACCAGTTATCCCATGTCTTAAATGCCAAGGAACTAGAATTTCTGGAATGCAATGCCTGAATAAATAAAGTCAGAAAACTGGAAATAATTTGCAGTGAGATATTTGAAATGCAGCCATAGTTCCTGAGCAGAAGGTCAGCAAGGTGGTGAGAATTCTTCCCAAGACCATGAAACTGCCTGATCTTATCCATAAAGCTGATCCTGCTTGCTTAGCATATTAAAAAACTTGAAACGAACCAGCCCGTCAACCTAGATAGACTATGACCAACAAGGATTGAACTAAGTTTTCAATTTGAGAAAAATTAATAACGCATGTGATAGGATATCCCCTCAGAGCACTTCACTGCAGCCCACTGTATCTGTTACAGCATTCAAGGCTAGGCAGTTCAGCCAAGGTACCTGCATGATAGCCCTGCTTAGGGGAATGCTTTCCTCCTATGGTTGAATGGCATTACCAAATGGAGGGCTAGGCACTTTCTTGTCTTTAACAAATGCTGCGAGGGTGCTATTAATCAATATTTAAGCAGTACTAGCTTTGAGCTTTCCTTCTCATCTATCCATTCCTCATCTATGGACCAGATATCTCTAGACCTGGTTTATGTGAAAGATGAAACCTCCTGGGACTCCTAAATGCTGTCCTTAGTCTTGACTAAAATTGCCAGCTTTCTAATAATCCCTAAAGAACAGTCAATTAATTACTGAATTCCATTAAATTTCAGTTGTATCTGGTCAAAACATTAGATACAGCCACATAAGGAGTATGGAAGATTTTGGAATCTGCAGAACATAGATTTGGAAAGAGGGACAAAACGCAAGGTGTGAAACCATCCCTCTGAAATATATGTAAAGTCTAGTTGAATCTCAGGTTCATTTTTAGGAAGCCTGTTGCTTGCCAGTTTCTTCCTGCCTTATGCTTTGCTGTTTAAAATTCTTATGAAAGAAAAATACCTGCCTCAGTATTAAAATGCTTCCTGTTAGAAGGGAGCTAAAAGGACTTTAACAGAAATACCTGAAAATAAGACAACAGCTCTTGAACTGTATTGGAGCTAGTCCATCTGCAGTTGGATGCAATATGCTGTTTTATGGATGCCAAACCAGGCAAAAATTCCCTACATCAACCAGAGATGAGTGCCAGTATTCCAAAATGAAGCAATCTGCATGAAACATTAAAAGTGCAATTTTTGGAGACATGGTGTCAAAGGCAGATCTCATTTCAAACAAATGAGGATAGGCAAACAAAAGAGGCTCAGTTTCATTCTGTAAAAGCAAAATATTTACAAGCAAATGCTCTGCCATTGTGAAATGTGGAGCCCATAATGATTTCAATATCTTTCTGCTTTCTAGCAGTAGTTTCCCTTAAGAAATTCTAGATTGAACTACTGAATGCTTATGGGAAAATATCTGATTCATCAAAGGCTTATATCACAAAAAATTCATCCTGTGCAGTAGGCCAGTTGCTGGAACAGATAATGGGTGTAGTCAGGAAAACTGGAGAAGACATAAAGCCTGGGAAAGTCACAGGAAAACAAATGGATCAATGACCTGTCTGTCTAACATTTACAGTGTGGACTCTTTTACCCTTAACACAGTAGGAGATCTGGTACATTTCCAGGGGATACAGATACCAATGAGCCTTCACTGTGATTCATTGTACTCGCTGTTAATTTTCTCAAAACAGATAGAATCTCTGAGTGCTACTGTTTGAGCAAGGAATACCGTCTTACAGACCAGTCAGTCTCACCTCTGTGCCTGGCAAAATCTTGGAGCAGATTCTCCTAGAAAGCATGCTAGGGCACATGAAGAACAATGAGGTGGTTGGTGACAGCCAGCATGGCTTCACTAAGGGGAAATCATGCCTGACCAATCTGGTGGCCTTCTATGATGTGGCTACAGAACTGATGGACAGGGGCAGAGGAGTTGACGTCATCTACCTGGACTTGTGCAAAGTGTTCGACGCTGTCCTGCATCATGTCCTTGTCTCTAAATTGGAGAGACATCAGTTTGATAGATGGACCACTCGGTGGATAAAGAACTGGCTGGATGGCTGCACGCAAAGAGTTGTGGTCAATGGCTCAATATCCAGCTGGAGACCAGTAACGAGTGGTGTCCCTCAGGAATCTGTGTTGAGACGATCTTGTTCAACACCTTTGTCGGTGACACGGACAGTGGGATTGAATGCACCCTCAGCAAGTTTGCAGACGATACTAAGTTATGTGGCTCAGTTGATACGCTGGAGGGAAGAGATGCCATTCAGAGAGACCTTGACATGCTTGAGAGGCAGCCAATGCCAACCTCATGAAGTTCAACCAAGACAAGTGCGAGGTCCTACACCTGGGTCGGGGCAATCCCAGGCACAGCTACAGGCTCAGTGGAAAAGAGATTCAGAGCAGCCCTGCGGAGAAGGACTTGGAGGTGTTGGCTGATGAGAAAATGAACATGAGCTAGCTTTAACATGCGCTTGCAGCCCAGAAAGCCAACCGTATCCTGGGCTGCATCAAAAGGAGCGTCACCAGCAGGTCAAAGGAGGTGATCCTGCCCCTCTACTCTGCTCTTGTGAGACCCCATTTGGAGTACTGTGTGCAATTCTGGCATTCTCAACATAAGGACATGGAACCGTTGGACCAAGTCCAGAGGAGGGCCACGAGGATGGTCAGGGGGCTTGAGCACCTCTTGTATGATGACAGGCTGAGAAAGTTGGGGCTGTTCAGCCTGAAGAAAAGATGGGACTGTAGTGAAAGGATAAGCAGTAATGAGTTTAAACTTAAAGAGGGGAAGTTCAGTTTAGGTATAAGGAAGAAGTTCTTTACTGTGAATGAGAGTGGTGAGGCACTGGAACAAGTTGCCCAAAGTGGTGGATACTCCAGATCTTGCAGAGTTCAAGGCTAGGTTGGACAGGCCCTTGGTCTAGTGTGAGATATCAAGGCCCATGGCAGGGGGGTTGGAACTAAATGATCTTAAGGTCCTTTCCAACCTTAAACATTCTGTGATTCTATGATATGCTCATATTTTTCAAAGACCTTCAGTATTTATAAAGAGCCAGGTTTTGTAACTCAGAATGTGAGCAGCTCCAGAAAAACCCAATTATTTCAAATTCTAGGTCTGGGACCAATATAGTTTAAGGCATTGTTAGTTATACAACGACACACTATCAATGTAATGGGGCTGAAAGGTGCTGCTATTTCAAAGCAAATAAAACTGTTAGGTTTTTAGAAATGCAGATGATTCCTGCTGTGCTGTGAATAGAATTTGATCCAATAAACTCAAACAAATAGGAAAATTATGGATTGATATGAGGTTATATCTTTATTTCACTTTTCTTTCTAAACCAAAATAAGACTTTTAATAGAAGTTTATAGGTTCAGAAGGCAAAATAGATATTCTTCAATTATATCCTGTAGGATTTGTCTTTCCACATGTCACATATGTAATGAATGCAAGGTTCAATAGGAAGCCACATATTTTTCTTTTATTAACTAGCTCTAATAATTAAATAAGGGCCACATTTTCATACGGTAACATATTTGAAATCAGTACATTAGTTATACTAATGGGTACTTAAAAAGCTTTGGATTTTATCTCAGAAAGTTAAATTAATGGAATTTTTAATTAGCTGTGAGGATTTTTGGGAGAAAAGAAATATCAGAGAAAGAAACTAGAGTGGTTTCAGAAAACAAGTCCCATGAGAAAACATTTTTTCCTTAAAGAAATCTTGAATGTCAGCAAATACTAAATATCTGTCTTGGAGAAATCAGATGCTTGGCATAGTTTGAATGGGAAATTTCTATTATCTCGGAAAATGCCTGCATTCACTATTTGCTCAGGTGGTACATAATCTGCTTGAAACTCATATTATCCAGCAGTTTTTTGCTCTTTTCTCCTTTCAGTCTTAGAATCTACCTGCAAAACATATTAGAACCATGGTTTTGACCTACCCAGTACATTTGGTAAGACTTCTTTCTTTCCAAGATTTCCTAGACAGAAATGCATATTCATGTACTATTCAGCACATACTCAAAGACTCTGATGTGTTGAAGATGTATTTAAGAGTCTTTTACATAAAATGCACATGCTTGGACAGCAAATTTGTTGAAACAGAGATTCACAATGGCACTAGTTAATGGATTCAAAAAGGTAACATTAAAGAGAGGAAAATAATGAAACTAAAATGAGATCCCACCGAGGATCAATTTACTGTACTTTCAATGCTTGCAAATACGTCTTTACTCCTATAGAAAAGCATTTGCTAGCATCTGTTATGTAAATGGTGCCTGCTGCTGTCTGCACACCTGCCTCAATAGATACTTTCAAAGGTTCTTTTTTTAAGACTCTGTGCCCTGATGTGCTTTATTGCATTCAAAATCTTATGGGTAGAAAGGACTGTAGCTTATATATGCAGATTCAATAAATTGCTGTAAGTTAATAAGTCTTTTAACATTCTAATAAAAGTATGGAAAAGTTATTGTCAGTCCAGTTACAATGATGCTAACATTTATACACTGTATCATCTAATTATTACAGAAAAATCCTGTTAATTATGCAGTTAAGTTTATTGTACATAAATTTCCTAGCACCTAAATCTTTTTCTTTGTTCATATGCTCCACCTCATCAAATATTCTCTGGATCTAAAGGTCAGCATCTGAAATCTTCCTCAAGAAGAATGAACAAGGAAGCTTTATTAAAAAAAAAAGTCAGACTTAGATAAAAGTCAATCCCAGAAAATTCAACTGTTTCCCAAATAGAAGCAAAACTAGAAAGGCAGTTTCTCTTCCCTGAACTATAACATCTAAGAAGAAAAACCTCTTGGTTTTCTGTTTGGTGTGTTTCTGTGTTACAAATGTGGAGCCCTGCAGCTGGATGTCTCAATGTTTTGTGATTATCTTTTGATGAACTAGAAATTTCCCCCTAATAAACTTTTGGATCTCACCCTATTGGTGTGTTGCAAACATTTGAACTTAAATTGTCTCTGCTGCAAAAATATTGCACAGAACCTCATTGTGAAGTTTAACACAAGTGTGCCTGAAGAGTTTGCTTGCTATTATCTATTATCTTTATACAATGCAGGACCATTGTTAGAGCTGCAACAAGTTATATGAAAGCAAACTTCAAGGCCCCTATGATATCTGAAATACAAGTTATAGAATTAGGAAGGAAATAGGCCCACTCATATCAGAAATACATATTTCCACAGAATATTGTTTAGATAGTGTATTTTATTTAGAGATGCTACGAAACACCGAATTCAGCATTGCTGCATATACAGAAACTCCTACCTTCAAGTGGAACTAAAATGTCAGTGTTAGTCATACCAAGCTTCCTCATTTTTCTTTCCCTGACAGCATTTTTAAGAGAACTAGATCTGTATTTTCTGCCTATTGTAGGGTAGGAACTAATTTACTATAGGTATAAAATATGTTATAACAGTTACTTCTAGTTTTCTTAGCTACTGTCAAGTTCTTATGGCCAATTTTTTTTTTTTTTTCAAACTCTTATATTGCGCTATCTATCTACTGAAAGGCTTTGGACCATTCATGTAACCACAAGCAGCGGCAAAAAGAGTTTTAGTCTGCTGATTCTGCTGCAGTTTAAAAGAATGTCCCAGAAATATGGTCTAAATCAACAGAAACCAGCTCCCTATTACTCTTTTCATGCATTCCCACACACATGCCTGTGCACACACACAAACACATTCCTTCTTTCCACTGTTGCAGGTAGGTATTTAAGATGTGAAAATACACATCTCCCTATACAAATTTTAGTAAGGATAAGGATCCTCTTGCCCATTATTCCACCTGGGAGTCTTATGTGTATCTGTCTCATTTGGAAGTATTACCTTTACAGGTCCTCATTACCCAGTGGTTTTCAGACAGTCATGAGAGATGAGGAGCAGTAGCCTACATCATTGCTGGATCTCATTTGGAATTAACACTCTTTTGCAAGCTGAGGGCAGCTGCCTTCTGCATGGTATGAATTTGTTTGTGCTTTATGCTTTGTTCTGTCATTCAGTTGGTTATGCTTTTAAAACCTTCTTACCCATATGGCACTATCTTTTAATAATACATCAGTGTGCCTTACTCTAATGATTTACCAGGCTTATAAATTACCTGAAACACTGTTCAGGCTGATGATATATTTGAGTAATACATCAGTACAAGATGCTGCTGAGATGATATATTACTCTAAAGATGGTGCTGTATAGAAGGGAAACCTGGAGTATATTCACTTATGTACTGTACTCATTTTTAAAAGGAGCTGCCACTTCTTGACTGCATGGCAGCCTTTCTCAGAGGAGTTTAATAAAATCTCCTTTACCTTTTCCAGGAGAGAGGTTCTTCTAGATTCTCAGACCCTATTACGGTTTGATTTATAAAAAATTCTGGGGTTTAGTTGTTTGCCTTTAAATAAATAAATAAGTCTGGTTTGGATATTTGTTTTTCAATTTATAAAGTAGTTCTAATTTGGATTAGACAAAAAATAATACAAAATATATGTCAAAAGTGAAGGAACATGGATAACTACAGAATGGAGAATCTTTAGTGTTTATGCTAATGAAAAGGTTAATCAAAACCAAAAAAGTGAGCTGTGATGAAATCTTGCATGAATACCCAGCAGATAAAGGATCATCATCTAAGCTAAAAAATATTCTAAGGTCTCTATATCAGAACTATAATTTTCATTCCAAATAGTAAACAAAATAAAGAAACTAGTAGTACAGCTGTTAAATAATTGGGTCTTAATTTCATAACAATTGAAAAATTAAAACAAAGCAAAGCAAGATTATTTTCTCAAATGGAAGAAAAAAAAAAAAAAAGATATTTTAAGTAAAAAAGGAAAACCAACCCAAACCCAGTTTGAATGAACTTTTATATTTTGGGTTCATCCAAGCTATTATAGTTCATTCACCTTTTATAGAGGTTTTCTTATAGTGTTTAAACTTTGATGTAGGTAAATATTAGATTCCAATGAATATTAACAACAAAATATTTCAACATAAACAGAAAACATATTTTAAAAACTGTTGAAAATAATTCCATGAGTTCAAAATTTGATATTTTTCAAATTAAGGTAGACTCATCTTTTGAGTAATGCAGGAAACATTTTGTTCAGAAATGCAGCAAGATTTGTACATCTCATTCTCCAAAGAAAACTGAATGGCTTATAACAAGCTTGGTGAAATAGGACTAGTTAGGAAAGTGCTGCTGCTTGTACTTCCATAGAGCAGGCTACTCTGTGTCACAGAGCAGCAAAGAGAAAACTTACAAGAAAAATCACAAATTCCTACACTTATGAAACATTTGACTAGATATTTGACTTTGATGAAACCCTTCTCAAAAGCTATGCCTTTGAATGATGAGCCCTGCAGTTTGGGCGAATACCTGCATTTATCAAACGTGAAATGAACAAACGTAAAAGCAACTCTATTGAATTAATACAGATGAAATTATGGAAAGTGATGCAGGGGTAATAGCATCTCTGACAGTCTAAAATTTACAAATATGAAAATGTATAGATTTTATAGTGAAAGAAACTAAGTAACTTTGGGAAAAAGAAAGTAAAAAGATACAGTAATATAAAGAAACATGCAAGCTACAATAAATTAACAAAGTTAATTTACATTACTGTTTATTGTGACAAAAAAATTAAAAAAGAAAAAAATAGGGTTTTCACTAGATTGCAGAATTTGGCTGAACAGGTTTTTTAAGATTTTGAATCTGGCTTACCATTGAGAAAGATCTCCAACTGTAATTTATTTAGAAGAGAGATGTGAAAACTAATAATTTGTAGTTCAAACTGTTTTCTATGTATGTTTCTAAATATTTTTACTTTTTTTGGTTTGTTTTTTTTTTCCAGAAAGGAATCAAGAAAAAGATCAAAGAAGGGTATACTATGACCATTTTATTCTATTATGAGCCAAATAGGCTGAGCAATTCTTTGTGACACAAAGATGGTACAAATGAAAGTGTTTTTCTGATATGAACTGATCTCAAAGGTCAAAAATTTGATGCATGTATGCTCTAACACAGCCAAAAGGTGAAGTTTATTGTAACTGATACAATCCCAGCACAATAGGAGGTTACTGAGGTGTTTCTTTGTTATAGGTTAATAAGGGGGTTTGATATATGGAAGTTAGTATAAGCCATAAAATGTTCAATTAATACTACAAATAAAAAAAAAATCATTAATAACCATTATTTTGATGACAGTTTTATCACAAAAAGGCAAAGGAGCTTATTTGTCAAGCTTCTTTAATGTTTTAGAAAACAAGTTTTCATAAAAGCAAATAAATCCATTTCTAGTATAAAATTTCTTATGTGGGCATGAAAAATACAGCAGCAGTGTAGAAGGAAATATCTGAGCTTATAGGTGGGCTCCAAAATTCTGAGTAGCTGATAATATATATATTTTCATTAGTAGTAAGACAAAGAAGAATGAGTTCAAAGTATTAATTAATATTAATCACTTAAGATAAAAAATAAGTATATAAATTTGATTGATTACAAGTAATAGTTACTAGAGCAGATTATGATTAAGTACCTTTTAGATGAATGGGTGGTAACCATAATTCTGCATGTAACATGTTCTAAGTTCTTTCTGCTCACTCTTCTGTTGTATCCTTTCTGGACAGTGATATGATCGGGGTTTCTTAAATACAGCCATAATGTAAACAAATAATAAATGAGCAACTCTTCCAGTTTTTATCAATAGCTTCCCTCACAATTAATATGTCTCTTGAAATAAATATATAGGCAGAAAAACATGGGACATTCCATTTATGAGAATATCAAGATATAATTAGGTAGCAAATGAATTACTGAAATCCTATCGTATCTTTATTGATGTCTGTGCAAAAGCCAGTAATAATGATACTGGACCCATCTTTAGCAGCTGTCAACTTACTATATTTCAATCAGAAATAACAGAGTTGAACCAACACCTAACATAATACCAGTGGAGTGAGATTCTGTGGGAGAGCTACAAACGCAAACAAGCAAGAGAATTTATGAACTGAATGAAGCAATTATCTCTACTGAGAACAGTGGCATTAAGGAATCAATGACTTCACATACTTGATTTTATGTACCTTCCATTGCATTGCTTCAGGAAAAGTAATCTTGTTTTACACTGAAGACAATGAGGCAATTTTTTCCTAACATTCTACATAAAACTATAAAATTTGTGATTATAATATTTGTGGTTCCTTAAGCAATCAATTTAGCTTATGCAATCTGAGCATCAAGATGCTTAATAAGAAGCAGAAGTTCTGGTTTAAGCACTAATTACTCAATAATATGTTGTAGAGAACTGATTTTATTGGGTGCATTAGATGTACTTTGCAGGACATTATAAGTAGTGGTATTTAATTAGATTCCTTAAAGAGACAATGTCTGCATCTTTAAATTCACCCACTTCCTTTACTCATTGGCAATATTTCTAGCACATATTTTTATATAACAAAGAGTATATGAAAGGTAAAAACTGTTTCAGAAGAATAAAGGCATACTTTCTCAATAGAGCAAAATAATTAGATTAGCTTATTAAATATAGAGATTTGAGGAGAAGAAAATATATATGTATCCCACTCTGTATCGCTACAGTGAAACGTGCCTTTCGAGATGTGCCCACACATACTGAATAATAACATCGTTACAAAAAATAATGCTGTTACATCCAGGGTGAACTATGGAAATAAGAGAGATAATGGTTTCCATGGGAAGGAATACTGTTCTTCAGATTGCCTGATTTTTGCTAAGAAAACCAAATAAAATATCAGGTGAAGAATCAAAGGTGAAGAAGGATGCATGTAGCTGATAGCTCTAGAAGCCACACATACCAGTGGCTGGACATACTTACAGGAATCCAAAATCTGTTCATACATAGCCTAATTTACATAGCTACTGAAAGCACTTACGGATGCTGTCCACAAATGGCCAGGAAATCTACAAAGTCCTTCACAGGAAAATAGCAACATATTTTCTTATCTATATTGAATTATTTCTATCAAGCAAAATCCACCTATTGTTTAGCTCTCTTCAAGAGCAATACTGAACATTGTGAAGATTTGATTTGCTCTCAAATTTTATGGAGAAACTATGGGCTAATCATCATGTCATATAAATTACTGAAGTGCCTCTGATTGAGTGCGGTATCTACAAAGGTTGTCAGAAGCAGGATGATTTTTCCTAACGCTTGACCTTGGCCTTAGAAAACATAGATCAGGATTCGTAATATGATTGCTCTGTTAAAGGTTTGACATTTATTTTTTTGTACAATGAGAAAATATCAATAAACAAAAAGTTTAAAGGTGATATTTGTTGTTGAATTTAGACAAAATAAAAAAGAGACTAGAAGGTGCTCACATGACTTTTAGAAGTGTGCTGTTTTGCAGTAATTAATAAATCTGCATGTTTATTGTTTAGATATGTGCATACATGCATATGTACATATTGTGAAAATACATATTTTCCAAGGAATTTAATTGGTTTTAGTTTGGTTCATCATTTAAGTTTCTCCCTAAGTGCACTAATTTTAGTTTCCAGACGGGCATTTCACTTAATTTCCTTTTGGATTAGTTGGTGCTTTGAGTCTGAATTTAAAGTTTAAGGGAACCATTTGATTTTAATAACTTTTATGTGGAGTGCTCCATTGAGTTTGGATTTTAGCACATAGAACTACTTTTCCATAAGGTGATTTTTAGCAAATCCCTGTGTGTAAAAGAAAGATAAACACACATCAGTGAGTTTGTTATTGCAATTAAATTATTGGATTTTTACATTTGAATATATTTTGAACACTGAAAAGCATGAACAGACTGTTTTCTCATGTTGGTCATAGACACTTTTCTAAACTCTAAAACTTGAAAAAAGCTTGTCTGTTTTCTTCAGTCTCGGAGAATATTAAAATGCCATGGTTTTCTGAATATATACAGTCAGTTCAGGAAAGCAATGCTTCTTTAAAGACACTGTTAAACCAAACTCTTAAACAGTAACAATCTTCTACACTCTTAGATAAATAATTATTTATTTATTTGCTTACTTCAATAAAATTCCATATCCTGCTCAATCTTCCTGTCCTCACTAACTTTGCTTCCCTCAGTTCCATGTTTTAACAGCATTGGTAAGTTAAACTAAAATGTACGCTGGGAGCTTGGTTTTGCATGATAGCTGAATTGTGCAGTTCAGGAAAATTATGTCAAATCATATAATTTCTTTCAAGGTTAAGCAAATGGAATGAGGAAGAGAAAGCTGCCAATATAATGAAGAGATTTAAACTGTAACTGGCTGATGTTCAACTGTGATAGAACATATTTTGTTCAAGTCACTATTCACAGTGGGATATGCCACAGTTTTCTGTAACAGTTTTTAATGCTACCTTTAAACTCAGTTTCTGGATTCATACCTTCCTTAATTCAGCATTATTTTCAGTCATTTTAGATGACAGAGACAGAAAACCTTATGTGGGTGGGGGAGATTTGAAGGAAATCGTTGTTGAAAAGTAAAGATTTTTCTTTCGAAACATCACTGCTTCTTTCAATGTCTTACACTTCGGCAGTTAGAAATCTGATCTGAACTCTAACTTTGGTGTTCTGAGGAATCTGGCAGTTATCTGGGAAGAACAGTTTGCTAAAAGAGAGTATTTGGCTTTGGAAACAAGTTTTGTGCCACATAACAAGGAAGGGCAGCATTTGGCCTCTCATTCCCATCTTCTGGTTGTAGTAAATTCAGTTCATCATCTAGCTAAAACTCATAGAAGCTCCGTTTGCTTAAAGAATGAATATTACACAGAAATTATTAAAAGCTGATTAAAACTGTCTTTGCACTTCTTAAATAATGAAATCAAATGAAAATGAGCTACCATAATAATAATCTTCATACAAAACCAATGGAAAAATTCCATTATCCACTTCAAAAGAAAAGATGACAATTGGAGGCATAGTGATGTAAGATATTTTAAAATAAAATGGGATAGTAGGTCTTGTGGACTCAGAAACAGACTTGTTTTGTCTGAACTGGTTCATAACTCCCAAGTGTTCTTTCAACATATTGTCATTAATCTCAGATATTTATGATAATTGCCTACACATATCCTTTTATTCCATAAATTTAAAGGACTTTTAAAGGCACTTCTGGGCAATTTCTGCTAATTTCTGAACAAAATTCACGTCTAAAATACAATACATCAGCTCTTTAAGAGTACATTGATACTAATTTTAAGAAAATAAGTATCTGGAGAAAATGAGAAAATTGTCTACCTACTATAGTTATTAATGCAATTCAATATTAAGCAGGAGAAATACATTACACCAAACAAACCTTAAAATAAAGGGAGAACGAAATTTGAAGAAACAGATAAATAACACAAATCAAGATCAATCTTACAAATCTTTAATTAAAAGAATATCTATTCCTGGTTTTCTCTCTCAAAAATAAATAAAAGATAAATAATATTGATTAGATTTGGGTTTGTTTCCAGGACCCTTTGCTAAGCAATTCTCTGATTTTGAAATCTATCTGACTCAGACAGCTGCAAGTTCATTCAAAAATTAATATTGGAAGTTAGATCTAATGAAATTCTGCTTTTTGTTTATCTGGTTTCCCATCCCAGGATACTGAGCTATGCCTGAATTTCTCTGATTCCCAAATTCAATACAAAAAGGAAGATGAATTGGAAAACTGCTTTTATTTTTTATGTTCTTTTCCTTTTCCTCATTTTTTTTTTTTCGGCACAGCTACAAAACATTAAATTGTCCTGAACAACAGTAGAGGTGCTTGAGGCCTACCATATTGTCCTATAACATATACTGGATCTCTTTGTCTTTCAATGGCACCCATGAGACTCCAAAATGCCAAACAACAGAGGATATATTTTTTTGGTAGCATCTGTCTTCTTGGCTGACTCCCCAGATAATATTGGCAGCTTTGTGTTTGCTTTCAGAGCTGTCATGTAGTTAAGTTCCTGATAGGCTGTTAGCATTATTGTGCCCTTTTAGATGTGATCCTTTGACTCACCCTTGTTTCAAACACATTTTATCAGAAACTTAAAAAAATTTCTGCACAAATGCATTCAAGAGCGCATGAGGGAGCAGCCCAAGTTGCTATTTGTATAAATGAAACATTTCCGTTTCTCAAATTAAAAATGTGAATGTGAAATGAACCCATTTTTCATGCTATGTGGCTTCATTTTGGCACTGGAAATGCAGTTTCAAAGTTTATCTGCAAAATCACAGATTGAAGCCGGCCCTATGTTGTTTACATCAAAGATTCAGGAAACAACATGAAGGAGAATCCCATGGTGGATCACAGGAAAACCACTATACCAATGACATGTCCAATTTCTTCCAAGTTTGTGCAGAATTTGATCAAAATTACACTTCAGTATCCTTTGGGCAAGGGCTTGGCACTTTGCTGCCCTACTCAGGGTCCCTGTAAGGTCTGCTTTTCTGCTGAATCTGGAATAAATCCAGGCAGTGCCACTTTGAAGGAAGCAAATTCACTGAGAGTCTGTGATCACATCATAAACAAAAGAGTCTGTGAATGCCAGCATACCAGAATGTTGTGGGAAAGAAACATATGGGTGGAAATATTAATTCACTAATGTCAAAGTTTATTGCTCTGACATTTGCAGAATAAACTAATTCTCTTTTTAATGGCTGGTCATTCCACTTTTTATGTGTTTTATAGAATAGATACTCTCCCCCTGTCTATCCCCATCCTCCCCCTCAGTGTTAGAGGAATAGTTTCTTTACCAGAAATATATTGGAGAAAACTAACAGAATAAAACTACTTAATTTTTTTTCTTTCAGTCTTAGCCATTTTTAAGAAATATGCTTAAGAAACACTAGCAACTTTGTAATGGTCTCTCTCCTCATTTTAGCACCTGACCTACAATTCTGACTTAGTTTTGAGAGAATTCATTCAACAGAAGGAAATAATTTCTCCTCCCCTAACTCTGCAGCAGTATACCGACCCTATATAAAAACTTTTGGAGTTATCAAAACTTAATTTGAAATTTTGTTCTTAATAATTCTCTGTCCCAATCTATTTATTTTAAGTAGATTGACTGATACCTTGTAAACTGGTAATTCACTTGCTGCATTTGGTTTTTCACTGACTTTGCGTTCAGTGAAGATCAGGTGATACTTCATTTGTAACATAGAATAATGACTAGGTTCTTTAATTTATTTTTTTTCTGTAGCTCTTTGGAAACCTGTCAGTAACTTATCTTACTAACCTTTGCTTTGTTTTATGGCCTAATGTTTAACAAAATGAAGTGAAATAAATAATGGCATAGTCCATCAGGCTGCACCTCTAGAATTTGTCTTATAGGTAAAATTGGAAAAATACAGCTCTGCATTCCACGTGTCAACAATACTGCTCTCAAGTAAAAATGATGCAAAAGCTGCTCCTTCATGCATGAGACTCTGAAACACCTTAGCTTTTAATGCGAAGCATTTTGGGACTGACCTGTTTTCTGAAAGAAGACTTGCAAAGATTTCAGTTGATTCTCAGTCTACCTGCCTGCTATGACTTGAAATGACTTAGGTGAAATATTAAAGTAGTTTGTGATAGTCTAAAAACCCCCAACATTAAGATCAAGTGTTTATTCATATAAATTTCCTAATCATCTGCAGATTAAAGTTGCTGAGATTACTTTGAGTAGCTACTGAAGTAACCACCATGAAACAAATATACCCCTGAAGAGGGCTGATTAGATCATTAGCCAATTTTTATCAGAGATAACTTTATTGGAATCCAGTCAAACCTTCACTGTTTGACCCTTGAGAATAAAGAATATGAAAACATGGGTGAAGTTGTCCATGAATTGAAGTTTGAAGTCTTCAGTCTTAGTTTGGAAGGGACACCTGATTCTCTAAGTCTCTTCTATGAAGTCCTTAAAAAGAAACACCAAACCACCATCAAATTAACTAATAAGTTCTTTTGGGGCTGAAAACAGTGCTATTCAGTGGTTGTTTCACTTGTCTACTTTGTGTCAGGTCTTCACCTAACAATTTAGAATGAAGTGAAATTATTGAGCACTAAAATGAAATCTCTTAGAATCATAGAATATTAGAATGGTTTGTGTTGTAAAGTACCTTAAGATCATCTAGTTTCGATCCCTCCTGCCAAAGGCAGGGACACCTCCCACTAGACCAGGTTGCTCAAGGCTCAGTCCAGCCTTGCCTCTTGGAGCACTCATTTTGATTCATGTCCTAAAATGAGCCTGGAAACTTATTTCTTGGATGACCTGAAAAAAAATCTAACTTCAAAACACCTTTCTGATAAAGAAGGAAAGGAATAGATGGAAAGAAGCTATCTCAGTGCCTTCTAGTTTTCAAGAGTAATATAAAGTAACATTATGTATTTATCTATCTTTTTATTTAGTTTGAAGCCTATAACCTTTCAATCTGGTTTGATTAGTGTTTGCATTCCAATTTTAATTAATGCATTAGACTATAAAGCATTATTTATTCTCACAAATTGCAACAGCTGATGCAAACCTAAATGCATAATCAGAGATAAGAAGAAGGTGGAATACATTTTTTCAGTGCCTCCCTGAAACTCTCATTCCTCGACTAGTAATTTAGGCTGAATTAACTAGAAAAAGGTTTAGTTCTCCTTTTATTTTCATCTTGTTTACCTTGTTTGTCCTCAGCAGATTGTTTGCAGTATCACTAGAGTTTCACCAGTGAAAAGTCAGTGTTATCGCTATGAATTCTGAGATGCCACAATATTTTCCTCTATTTAAAGAAGTTCATTTATTTTACTGAGCAGTGACACAGCTACCTTTCATAAATGCTAACTAACTTTTTAAGGAACCACCATCTTTGCACGTATATGTGTGCTATACACAAGCAAACCACCAAATTCTAAGATTTAATTGATATATAAAGCTGCCAAGGATAATATTCTAAATGATGTATTTATTATTTGATGACTGATCATTTTTCATTCTGCTTAGGAAACAAATTATATGCATAATTTCTTCTAACAACATTAAATATAACTTAGAAGTTCTGTAAAATGCTCAAGGAGCAATTTGGATATAAACTTTCCCAGATGTACTTCAGGAAAAAGGGCATTCAGAAAAGTAATATCAACCTGTAGAGTGGCTCTGGTTATAATGTATTTTTAGAGAAACTAACATCCATTTATTTCCTGTTGACCCATCTTCAATGTCAGCTTTCAACCCCGAGATTTTTACAACTGTGTTATTAAAAACTGAGTATAGGAGTTTAATATGGAAATATTAACAGATAATAGCTACAGTGTTGCTTGTGGGTGATGCGCTATTATACATGAAAAAAAAAACATCTGAGACAAGGAAAGTTGTGCTATCAACCACTTACAGTACAGACTAGCTACATAAATGAAATGAAAAACTTTTGAAGATGGAATAAAAAGGCACAATATTGAATACTAAAATGTTCTTGTGGGCTACAGAAGTAATTCAGATTGAACAGTGATAGCAAACAGCAGAAGACTGACAAGACTAAGGTGCCTAAAGGCCAGAAAAGTTTAGTTATAACTCTATCCAGATTAGCTCCACAAGATTTGTGTAAGTGGTATCCATAGAATGTATTGCAAAAACTTTTGCAAAACAATGAAGATCATCAGTTTAAGAAGTGAGGAAAAGCTGCATGTCATTGCTTCTGTGTCATATTGATTTATTTTCAGGATTATGCATCCACTGTCCTGCTTGCTTGCTTGCTTTTGTTTTGCTCTTTAATCTGTAAAATATGTGTATATGCATCTACAGAAGGGTTTGTAAGACACCTGCCTGGAGATTAGACTGTAACCAAATCTACCTTGACTGGGAATGGTAGGGTTCTTACTTTCAGCTGCAATTGGGTAATGTACATTATTCGGCTCTAAAATTCCTCAAAAATGCAATCTTCTTCATCTTTAACTTTGAATATAATAATTCTATTGAAAACCAAGGTAAATGTCTCTCAGAATTCACTTATAATATTCATCTAAGACAAGTCATGTTTTTCAGTATATCTCTCTTAGCTCCCAATATAACATTCAACACATCAGAACTCTTAACTAAATATTGCTTCAGTCAAAAAGAAAAATTTTGATTGTTTCAAACTAATAATTTTGATGTATCAGGCAGCACAAATGCAGCTACTTGTTCACTAAAGCACTGCTATACAATATTCTGAGTGTGGTCTATTGTTAAGCTATTATTTTGATCATTTTTTTGCACAGCTATGTTAGTCAGGTACAGTTGTGGTAAAATATAAAGCTTCCAGAATATACCCTTAAGTATTCATAAGTATTTGTGACTATACCCCAGTTTTTGTATTCCTATTTTTATAGTTCACATTAATAATTTTTGTAAAAAAAACCCAAACATGTACAGATAATTTTATGAACTACTTGCACACTCTTCTAGCAACCAAGTTTCTGCATGCAAAAAATTTCAGACTTTGGCATGATACTTCAGAATGACTACTTACTGATATGTCTGGTCTGCAAATGAAGGAGAAACATTTGTAAACAAAACATTCACAAACAAAACATTCTGCAGAAAAATATGGATGGTCACTGTAGAAACATATGCAATGTCTTCTGTTGGTTGTGCCTTTATAATAGTCTTTGAGGAATTATTTACAGACAAATAACAAATGAGAAAAGATCCCTGAATTGCCCATGTAGATGTTTGCATTTCTTCTATTATTTATAGATGCTTAATACCAATTTTGGCCTGAACTAGAATGTTATGCACGATGAGATAAATTTTGGCTTAATGATCACTAAAATTTCCTTTTTTAAATGAAGCAAGATTTGTGGGAGAGGTAAAATTTTATAGGCTAAATAACAAGCAAACAAGCCATTTTCAAGTCTTCAAGCTCAATAGATGTGGGAGACAATTACTTGGAATTTAATTTCATTATGTTAATTTGATAAATGAAGGGAAATATGAATGAATTATTATTTTAATGATGCCTCTACTATTATTACTTTTTATTGTCCACATCCTTATTGAGACAGATTTCAAGGTCCATTGACACGGGCAATATCAACTATGTTCTTCCAATGCACAATGAACTTTGAACCTTGTACAGTACTAATGTGTAAGAAGAGACTAACAAACTTTTTGGGTGGCTCCCAGTTATGCTTTATATTCCCTTCATGGCCACTATGAATTTATGTTAGCATTAGAACTGAATGAAAACTACAATAAATAAACAGAAGTTCAAGCAATTATTATATTTTTTCTCTATTAATTTATCAAAACATCTAATTATTTTTCATGCTGCCCCTCCCTCTGTATTCAGAAGTAAAATCATTATGTGCTCTCCAGTCTCTACTATAACAACTGAATTTATGATGCTGCTGAAAAACATTGATAATAGTTAAACAGTCAAGTATTATATTGGCTTCTTTCTCTTCAGTATTTTCCTGTATTGGTTTTCTTGCCTTATCTCATCTCATAGGTTGCTTTAGTAAGCAGGAAGGGTCTTTTTTTCTATATTGGTGAGTATCTGGCATACTACTGCTTCCAATCCGTAAACTGAGCTCTGAGATACTGTGTAATAATAACCAAAATAACAGGAAGAGCGAACGCACATGTTAAAGGCTATTAGATAACAGTGTTAAGCTGAGCATGAGCCAGAAAGAGTTAAATTGATAAAAATCTGTCTAGACCAGGCTTGTGAATCACAATTCTTTCCTAGTGTTCTTCCCTAGTCAGAATTCTTCAATTCTACAACCTCTTGGCTGAACTGAACTTCCACAGATGGAAGTTTAATTATTCGTACATTCACTTTCTGTAAATAATTTTAATAGCAAAGGAAGGAAGCAGTAAAGTTTTCATTTAATTTATGAGTGATTTTTTTTTTTAATGGAGATTTAAAATGAAATGTTGGAGAAGTTTACCAAGACATTTAACCAATCAGATTTGACCAAGGAATTGGACTGGAGAAGTCAAAATCATTCATTTTCAGAACTGAAAACCAACTAGCATCCCACATGTTCATTTGCACTGTTGATTACATCTTAATTTTAAGCATGGAATATTGTCAGATGTGAGACTATTTTTGCATTTTCCTTAACTGATAAGTAATATGAAGACTGTCTTCATCACATCCTAAAGAAATGAGCATAAGAGAAATGATATTGAAGCCCAGAATCTTGTTTCTGGTTAGCCAGACCCTATATGCTTTTAGAATCTAATTGCCTCGCTCCAGCCTTTGGCCTAGAAGGGAAAATGTGTTGATGAAATACAAATATGAAGCAAGTGCTTATCAGTATATAAGAGCCAGACTACATTACAGCTTGTAGACTGTTAGATTTAGAAAGACATAAATGTCCCAGAAGTCAGAAGGTAAAAGGAGGAAGTTTTACTCAATTCTGATACTGGAACAGTTCTAAACTACCATATTTATTCCAACGTTAATTAAGCAAAACACATTGAGGCACTGCTAGGAAATTAATGAATGCCTGGGAGGAGCTGATAGCTCAAAGCTATGCTCTGGGCTATAAACCGCAGCCAATGATTAATCCCCAGGAAATGCCCCAGGCTGAGGTTAATATCAGTTTTAAAGAAATGAACTGAGAACTGAATAAAAGTGTTAACCATATGTGATGTTCTACCTTAACAGAAGTAACTGCACTTCTGTCCACACTTTTTGTAAACCTTATTATCCTCTTTCAATTAATAAACCCCTGATATCCAGCATTCGGTGTAATTTTTTCCATATACATACTTTGTACACAAATAGACAGAAACGATATATAGTACCTCCCTCATCACCCGAAGCCTCTCAGGTTTAAAAAGAAAGTAGTATTTCATCTCTAGATTAAGTACCTAATCATTCAGTCCATACAGAGTTGAAGAACTTCCTGTTGTACACTATTGCATTGATCTCAACTGTAAAGTTGAGATAAACTGTAAAGTGCTCAGGGTTGAGTACTTGCATATTAACTTCTAGCTTTTATTTTACACTTCCAGAGTCAATTTCTTACAATTTGCACATGTCCATTTCTTTGGAGTTTGTTCAGATAACTGTGAGAACATCAAGCTTTGTAGCCCCTATTCACACTAGGTAGCAATAGATTTCCATGAAGCCTTATTATACAATAGCACTATTGAAAGAAGAAAGCATTCCCTATGGGAGTCAGAATATGAAAAATCACTCCCTCCACAGTGTGCCTCAATAAATTAACATGAAAGCAGATTTTCTGTGAATACTGAAAAGTGCAGTTAAAAATATATATTAACCCCAATAGAAGTTTTTATCTGGATAGTTTTAAACTAATTTTCAATGAACTTGTACAGTCATAAACAGGAATGCAGAAGTGGTAATTTAGAGCAATGCAAAGGAGAGAAGGCATAAGGAAGGCTAGTACAAATTCAGGTCTAAGTAAAAGGCTCTCAGAAATTGCTTTTGTGGGATTTGCCAAGGGAAGTTTTCAAAAGTCTTTATCAAAAAGATTAAAACAAAAGTAAGGAAAGAAAATTCTGTGGCATGTTAGGCTCTAATGCATATTCCTTTTTTTTTTTTTTCTTTATACATGGCAAATCTGCCTCCAGCTCAGGCACCTGTGTAATCAAGACTGCTAAATTTCTTTGAACTCCTCTAATTTGGGTTTCATGCATCACATTTGTTTAAAATGTTTAATAACTTATTCACTAATTGCTTGTTTAAACCCACTCTACCTGCCAAGCATTCTGTTATAACTGATAAAATATAGATCACTGTGAATATTTATGTGTGATTTGTGTGCAAGTGACATTTATGATTAACGCAAACTTAATTTGGTAGTGGAATCAAATAAGAAATGTCTCTGTGTATTCTACTGGAATGATTAGCAGAGGTCATTAATCAAGAAGTCCCTTTTGTTCTTAATTTTATGCCACATGAATGAGTAAAGATACAAAAGAACTTAGTATTTCATCAAGCTCTGTCTTTCTTTATGTGAAATATTCAATTCTCTCACAAGAAACTTCCACATCTTTAATGTTTTTAATCACTACTCTTTTGTGTGTGGCCCTTTTTGTGAGTGAGGCCTGCATATAATTCAGGAAAAAAAACATTTCTAGAGTACATACGTATGAATTTGACTCCAAATGGCTTTTTCAAATTAATGTTACGAAGTTACATCTGAATGCT
Organism: Coracopsis vasa; assembly: GCA_026283785.1. Taxonomy (NCBI): domain Eukaryota; kingdom Metazoa; phylum Chordata; class Aves; order Psittaciformes; family Psittacidae; genus Coracopsis; species Coracopsis vasa. Next base: position 26,917 of record JANHGB010010573.1, read on the forward strand.
GAACAAGGCCCAAGTCAGGGTCAAAATCAGGCTCAAATGTCTTCCTATTTTAAGTCTGCAGAGATCACAGTTTAACTGAAGAAAGAATTGTATTTTGGAGTTGCATTTCTTTTTATTTTAGTTTTCCCTTAATTTGTTAGCTACCAAGTCCATATTTGGTGTCAAAAACTTTGATATACGTCAGATAAGCACCATCTAACAACATACACAAGTAAAAGCAGCAGGTTGAGGAGTAAGGTCTATATTTAAAAATCAATTCTGAGTTGAAATAATAGAGCATAGGATGGTACTATAAAACAACTTCTTAATAATATCAAGCAATATCTCCAGAAGTAACAAAAATAGATATAATTAACATTTCCTTAAAATGTAATAAAATGTGTTATATCTGAGATAAAAAATAAGACAAAAAAGGCTTTTAACTGCATGCCACTATCACTAACAAGACAAGGATAAGTAATGAATGGATGGGTAATAAATTTCTGCTCATCACTGTTTTGCTTGAGTTTAAGGTTAGCTGGTAATAAAAATTGTGTCCCATTGGGAGTATATCAATGTAGCAAAACACACCACTGTGGCTGACAGATGCATACCAGATTTAAGTATGCCCAACAGAGTGTTATAAGAGAGATTACACTTTTTCTCCAGGCCTACAGTAGCCACTCCAGGAGCCATAGATTTTTGTTGTATCTTAAATGAGATTCATCAGGGCACACCAAAACAACAGAAATATTTTTACAACCTTACCTACTAGCACAACCCCCAACTCTTACCATCCCAGGTAATTTTCTGTGGAAGCCACTGATTTAACGCAGGTTTCCCTGAGCATCAAACTCACAAAAGCAAATAGCACAGAATTACTTAAGCTGTGAAAAAATGAACTGCAAAGCTAGAAGTCTGTACATTTACAAACTTACAAACAAACAGTTGTCAAAAACTGAGCGGGTTTTATGTTTGCAAATTTATACAGTCACAATTAGAAAATAACAAAACATCTGCAGTTGTCAGAAAGAGCGAATACAAGGCAAACAAACTAATGAGCCGCACAATTCACATTTGAAGAGTGCATTGCATGTTTGTATAGATAAATAAATATACCACTACATCTAATTATTATTGTTAAACTGCTAAAACAATATCTACCAGTTAAGATTGTAAATCCTTTTTTTTTTTTATGTCACTCAAAGGATTTTTTTCGCCCTATAAACTACAAAAAACTTGCTGAAGGCTACACAATCAGTCATAAATCTTTGTCTACTATGTTGCTTGGCTCAAGATATACAATGTGGTGAAGTTCAGTAAACTAAGTGGTGTAAAGGTCTCTGTAGACTATTATATGAAGCCCAGGGTTTAACTGAGGCATATATAACACAGCTAGCTTGAGTAACTCACTGTTAGAGTGAAAAGTTCAGTGTAGACAAATCAGAGGCACTACTTACTAGCCAATATTCCTCCTTGGCTAATTTAAGCAAAAAAACCCATATTCTTTCTCTGATATAAAAAACCCCTAAAATCAGAAGCAACTTCTGTAAGTCAGTCTTGCATTCTTTAAGTTGCAGTACACAGTACATTGTGTTGACATAAGCAGTTCTTGTTGAAAATACAGAGGCATGTAATAGCATTTTTACCTTTAATGTTCCTTAATACAGTTTTACAGATGTGGCCCATACAGCAGTTTCAGATATCCTCTGATTCCAGATCCTCCTATTTCTGCAAAGTCTGTAAAGAAACCAGTGAATGGTCAATTGAAGTTACTGCACCTTAGAAAACACAAAAAGAAAGCACTAATATTTGCTAGTAATGAACTTATCTATTTTCTAGCACCTATGTTTTAAAATACTTTTTTTCTTTTTTTAAGGATTATTTTTCTTTGCCTGCTCATAATTCTAGCATTGTTTTGAGGGACTAATGGAAAATTTCATTGTTAAGTGCTGTACTTCACATCTTTACTGATGTAACAGAGGCTTGCAGTAACATTTCACAACTCTTGTTAAGACTGCCATCCATTATTTGCCAAAAACTTCATCTCTCTAGTAGCTTTGAGAAAGAAGAAAGGGAAGTGCAAAACACGTTCTTCACAGCAGTATTGTCTGATTCTCAGTTGTGACTTCTCTGCTTGTTTCCCAAGGCAATAGGCACCCAAAGTATTTTCCACTAAAAGAAATGTACTGCCCATTATTTGAATGACAGTGCCTTTACCCAGTTTGAATATGAGAACCTTCTACAAGATTTCCCATGGAGAAAAATAGGATTTTTGGAACTGATGTCAATTCTTCTCTGAGTTCACAGTTTTAAGCATACACAGAAAGCAAGTTTTAAATGACCAAGATAATTGTGGAGATTGCTAAGCAAGGTCACTTTCTTAGTGGGTGCAAAATAGTATGCCACCTTGAACAGCAATGGATTGAGCATAAAAGCTGCATAAACTTAAATTCCAAGAACTCTACTAACTTTGGTATTCAACTTGAAAATCTTTCACATGATACTAGCCTTTTGACCAGGCATCATCACCTGCTAATATCAAGAATAAACATCAACAGCAAAAGCAAACAAACAAAACCCAAAAAACAACTGAGATTCTGCTAAGAATGAAGGCAAATATCCATGACTGAATTAAAATAAATAACCACAAATATATGCCAGTTCTGCCTGAAAAAGTCACCGAATGTTTCTGGTAAATCCTCCATAATGTTTTCTACAGATTAGTTTATTCTAGATGAAAGTCATCTCCAATCTATGAACATGAAGTCTTTATTTGAAATGTTGAAATACGGGGATGCAGCCTTAAAGCAGTAGGACATACAAATAGAGACCCTTTAGTCAGGTTCCACTGAAGAGAAATGCAGATAAGCTGAGGAATGAAGTACAACCCCAAGCCTGGGAGTGAGCCACAAGCCCAGATGTTCATTCAAGTCAATAGGTGCATTCATTAAGCATATAGGGATTTAAGAATTCTCATTTACTTTTTTTTTTGCATCTCTGTAGAGACACATACTTTTCTCTGAGTCTCCTCACAAACTTCACCACAAAGCAGACGTTCAGCTCTATAATGATGTTATTTACCATTATCTCATAGTAAAAGAGCTTTGATAGAGTAAATATATAGCAACCACAAGTGAGTAAAATAGGTTATACCACTTTCTAGGTAACAGTCTTTTACTTATATATGATTGCCCGCACACTTATGCTACTGAAGCGATTTTATTGAGTTCAATTTGTTAAGGTCATTGTTTATGCTTTCTGTATAGGGTCAGCCCTTTTTATTGTCTGTGTGGATAGTCTCAAGACTAATCAGAATTTATGCCAGAAAAAAGACCCCAGATAGTGCTAAAAAAAAAAGGTTCTATTTCAAGAAAATAAGAAAAACTGTTAATAGCAAAAATTTCTCTTGAAGAGTTAGCACAGTAATAAACTCACAGGATGCATATGCAGTTAAGTTTCTTCTTTAGCACTTACTAAATTTTTCTTGGGTTCTTATATCTAATACTCCCCAAATAGCAACAGTCCAGACCCAGATTAAGTTCCTTTACGAATTTTAATCTAACATGCAGTAACAGTATGAGTATTTCCTTTGCTAAGTCCCCTCTGTTCTTCACTAGTACAAATACTCCCCTTGCTTATAGTGTCACTTTATAAGCGTTCATTACTTATCGATCGTGCAGCCTAGAGTGCATGGATGGACTGGCAAGCCTACACAGAGACTTGCTTGTTTTAATGTTTCTGACATGCCATGTTACAGGATTTCTTAACTGAATATTGACAAGTTCTGGCAGATTATCCTTTTTATGGATCAAATATCCTACTCTGTTTATTTTGACTGTTTTTCCGTCATTTTGGATTGGTTTGGGTTTTCCTTTTTTTTTTTCTTATTTAACGTGTATATCCATATGGAATGAAATAAATCAGATTAAAATTAGATAGCATTATATAATCATTAAGATGATTAATTATAAATATATGATTAATTATAAAATTATATAATTAATTCTATAATTAATATAGGTTTAATAGAGGAAGAAAGGAAGGAAGGAAGGAAGAACGAAGGAAGGAAGAAATGAAGGAAGGAAGAAATGAAGGAAGGAAGGAAGGAAACACATAACAAAGCCAAGAAGGCTGCCTCTGTAACTTTCGTTAAAGATCATGCTTTGCTATCAAGAAGATAATTCTCATAACCATAAAAAAATGGTTTAAGAAATAGATACAATCAAAATAAGAAGCAATTCCCTCTGGAAGTATAAAAAGTAATAAAAGTGGTGCTGTTATTTTTGAAAAAGACAAGTAGGAATAGCTGAAAACACATTCACAATTGTCCTGAAGGAGAAAATATATTAAAGTGTCAGTCTTTTGGCAGTGAATAGGTTTCTGTCCTACCTAATATGTAAACTATTACACAAGCTATGTTTGTAAAACAAATCACTTTTCTTTTGGCAGTAATTTGTCTCTTAACAGTATCAATACTTTATTAACCGTAAGCCATTATGTTATTAATTTCAGTGGCCTGTGGTAAGCAATATTAGATGGTTGGGTATCCAGCAGTAAATTTTTATCACTACTCAAATATTCCAGTGATTTCATGTTGTATTTTCCAACCACAATTTTTTTTAGGTATACATAAAAATGGGCTAACAAAACAAAATCTGAAAATGGCAGTTTTTTAAAGGTATTAAAGAAGATCATAATATTTTTTAAAGGTAGTTATTATGTAATGCATACAATATTGACTATATGAATGTCAGTTTATTGCAAATGATAGTTATTTTCATTTAATTGGTAAAAATAAAGATAATGTCACACAAACTACAATAGATGTAATGCTGAGGTTTCTTAAAGTGCATGTAATTGTCTGTCTTCTGTGTGAATCTCTTTGAATACATGCTGCCATCAGTGATGCAATTCTCATTCCTTGTAATATAGAACATCAGGCAGACATGCTCTGAAGTACTGATTGAGTGTATCTGTACTTTTCTAAACAATAGTTTTCTAAAGGAAAAGAGATCTTTCATTAAATATTATATAATTTATGTTTACAGTTTCTATAGGAATTGTTGCCATATATACAAAACTATAAACAATCTTGATCAGTTTCATTAATTTTGTTTGAATCCCTCTGTGTTTTAGATGAGGTCCCTGTATTCTTTCTGTAACAGTATATTTGGAGTAACAGAGTATCTTCTGGTTTGTGATTTAAAAAAATCATATAAATGTGAAAGCTTCCAATGTCTGAAACCGATTATTTCCAGGATTATTATTTTGGGGTTTTTTTGGGTTGGGTTTTGATATTCTTTTTTGTCTGAAACAGGCTTAGATCGGTTTTTAACATAAGGTTATATTGGCAGTCTTCAGTTGACTGCATTGAGATCACTCTTCAGGCAAATCTACACATTAGCTGTCATGTTGGATCTAAACTGATGCAAGCTATCTGTCTCTCCAGGTCAGAAAACCCAGGCACAGGACTCAGTGGTTTACACTGATTTCTGCTCCAAAGGATAGCATGGATAGAGTGAGCTGTAGTCACTCAAACTGAGAACTTGAGCCTGATCATAAGAGAACTTCTTAGGCTCTAACCATTTTTACCTGCTTAGACACAGCAAGGTTTAGAGCAAATAATGTGAGTAGCTTTTCCTAATTTCTCCTTCCATATTCTTTTGTTATTCACTTTGAAATCAGTGTGTGTAAAATGCTATTTATCATTGCTAATCCTCACTGGCATCCTATCCTTGCAGTCAATGGACCGATAGGGGTTAGGGATGTAAAAGGTTATTTGTGTTCACATTGAAGACTACTGCCTGGATACTGTGTGGCAAATGTATGAGGTCAAACAACTGTAGCTGAATTAAAGTCTGATGGAAGTCTTGTGAAGGACACTGAATATGAAGATATATCAAAAAATAAAAAAGTAGTTATGTCATATATATATGCAGTGCTGTTCTCTCTGTATCACAGACTTATCAAGGTTGCTTCTGTTCACGTAATGAACTGCATAGATGAAGTAGCTATTATTCATACATTTTGGCCTTTTTATGTTTAATAACATCTTCTTTTGACTGAAACTATATAAAAAGAAAAAAAAATGCACACAATCAGAATGAAGACTGTGTGACTGTCAAAATGCAAATAGTGTATTAGAAATCTTGTATATTTGCCATCATTTGGTTTCTTTCCAGAAGAATACTTTCTTGATCAGCCCCAGAAAATGAAATTGGAAACATTTCATTAATTTTATAAAAAAGGAGACGTCTGAGTGGCATCATAGTTCCTTTGTATTTTTCCCCTATTCATTTGTGCAGCTATAATTACAGATTCTTTGTGAAATGTTCATGCCAATCCTTATTAATCTCTAATTTCTAATCACAGGCATAAGTAGGTTTAAACTTCATTGCAAACCTTCTGAGAGATCTGTGGGTTTTGAGGGAGAAATGACATGTTGCTCATCTTCATAATGTTTTCTGGAGATTCTTGTCAGTAATTTTTCCAAAGGGAGAGAAAGTAGCAGAAAGAGGAGGGGGGAGAATAAAAAATGAAAAGGAAAGGACGAAGAATCTTCCTAGGCAAGAAGCTATGTTCCAGGTTTTTTAACATAATTATGGCTAGATTTATTGGTGGCTGTGACAGCTCCTGTTAACACTGCTTCAGTTAAAAGGAAGATAAATATGAATACAACACCTGAGAGACATGTAGTCAAGATTAGCTGCGAATTAAGAAACTCTTCTGAGATTCAGAAACCTATGGAAAGATCTGGCAGTGTAGAAGTTTGAGCAGCAAGGAACAAATTGCTTGGAAAGAAAGGTTTTTCTTATTTGAAAAAAGAAAGGTTTTTCTTTATTTGACATCAAACTGTGGCAGTGAAGTTAGCAAAAAGACACCAATTAGAATTTAACTTTAAAAAAGGAGTGAAAATCATGTGTTCCTTAATACAGTAACTTTTTCAGTATTGTTGGATTGCAGCCATTTCTGGTAGTAGTTCAATAGCTACTACTTATGTATATAAAAATATACTGTATACTTGGTTTAATTTTGCAAATACTGCAATTTTTTTATCACCTTTTGTATTGAATGTGGGAGTCCTATTTACCAGTATGTCGAATTAGACTTGCAGAACTGGAGTTCTGCAGGATGACTTGAGTCATCCTCAGCTTCACTTCCTGTGGTCATGATCAAATATTTGGGTTTTTAACTGGAAAATATGGGTCTGGTTTCAAAACATTTACAGTTTAAATTATTTCAGTAGTTTTTATATGGGTTCTAATAGCTTATTTCACAGATGGCCTTTAAAAAAAAGATGAACAGCACAAGATAGTATAAACCAAAGAGACTATTTGGAAGTAGGGCCTGGAATGGTCTAAAATGAGATGTATCCCTGAAAAAATTGGAATTCATTTTCTTATGTCTCTGGAGGACACCATGTTGCACATTACTACATTTCTGTATGCATGAAACTGCGAAGATAGAATATCTTTCCGTGATCTTCTGGGTCCTTATAACCCCATTTACTAATCTGTGGCTTTAACAACAGCTTAGCCTTTTGAAAGTGTTCATGTAATTTAAGAAAGTTATTTTGTTATTTGCTTTGATTTCGAAATGATTTTTTTAATATCTAATAATCCATTTAAATTTGTCAGTATCAAAAATTGTAACATTTTTCAAAAAGCTTATCCGGACCTTATATGGTCTTTGAAAACACAGTTATATGGCATATTTTGTAAGAATGGGGTCTCTATTTTTTTATTTATATTTCTAGTACTTATATTTTCAGACAGGGAAAAATAGGGAAATAATAAGTTCTGTGTTTTATTTCTTTCAGCTACGTTTCTCAGTCAAACACTGGGCACAAAATGTGATAGAGTTCCCGTGAAGTCTGCAAATGAATGTCAAACTTGAGCTGTTTAGGTCTGTGTCTAAAAGGCACAGAAAAGCTCAACAAAAAAGTGCAGGGAAAAAGTCATTAACAGTAATGCTGACAGCTTTTAGAAAAGAGGCATGTATTATGGCCTGGGCTTTCGAGGGTGTTGAGTATCTGCTGCTGTCATAGACTATATATCTGACTAGAACTTAAATAAGAATCACAAAATAGGCAGGAAATACTGGTGGTGGGACTGCTAATTTTATGGTGCAAAAAAAACGTTTGATCCTGTGTTGACTGAGTATGGACCTTACTTGAGATATTCAGATGAATGTACTCAGGATCTGGTCCAGATTTAAAGTGATCTTTCACTTCATATTTTCTGTCAGTCTAGATATATTTAATGACTGCTACTTTAGATCTTAATTCAAGAACCCTGCACAAGTAATGAATATTTTGTTCCTTCTTTACTTCCATCTGCCTTTTCAATAAGTTCAAACATTAACAGAAGGTTTAACTTCTCACAGCTTCAAATGAAAAAAATATCAAGCAAAAAAATTGTTCTTAAAATCAGTGTAAATTTGTGATACAGAGTGCACATGGAAAATAATCCACTTCTGTCTACACAGTGCACTGCCCAGTTATGTATTTACACACCAAAAAGATATCTTTTATTCCTCTCAGTTTTCATCAGGGATTTAAAAAAAAAAAAAGAAAAAGAAAAAAAAAAAGGTAGTATACATTATGGATTAATAGGGAAAGATTAGAGAACAAAATTGAAAACATAACTGTAGCATAAGCATTCAAACATCCTCAACACAGTGGAAATGCAGTTTCCCCTATTCAAAAAAGGAGTAGAATTGCAAAAGGTGAAAGGAAAGACAACAAATGTAATCAAGTGATGGGATTTATTTAATCTCCTTCCATCAGAGAAGAGGTTAACTGACCTATCATCTACAGTTTGAACAACAGGCAGCTGAGGGGAATATGAAACAGGTTGTAATACAGGAAGAAGCATGAAGAAGGTTAAGAAGTGGAACAATTTAAGAAATAAAGGGCATCAGGTAGAATCCTTAGTAGATTTAAACAAAATTAGTTAAACTGGGAAACTCATTGAGAAAATCTGCTTGGATTAAAAGAATGGTTACAGAAAGTAGTAGGTAAAAAATAATGAGCTATAATACAGATAGTATCTTTCCTCAGAAATTCCCTGAAACATTGTTTTCTGGAAGCTGAGGAGATCAACTGTGAGCACTATTTGTTCATTTTGTTCTCATGGTGCTCCTTTGCAATTGGCTACTGTCAGATATAGGATATAGTAGGTTAGCTTTTAGTCTGAATCAATATGGTTATTTCTATGGTCTTATAAAGTATATTTGTCTACAAAAGAATTAAAAATGGGTTAGCATATTACAGACAGCACACAGTAAAATGAACATTTCTCTCTCCTACTGCTAAACCCAGAGTTGTATTGAGAAAAGATACACCACCTGATGAATAAGTGAAAGAATGCAGGAAAAAGAATTCAGCAGGCTGTCCAAAAGTTTTCAGAAACCAGCCACATAAGAGGAAAGCAAAAAGCAAGAAAATCAATGGTATACTCAGTTACTAAAATGTGACTAAAAAGCATACCAAGTAAATTTGTGGGGCTTGGCTAAATATATAATTACTATCTTAACTAGCAGTGAGACAGAATAGATAGAGCTTTCACAGGTTTTGCCCAAACATTTCAAATGCAAATTGAGTTATAGTACTTATTCAAGAGCTGATGCATTTGGTTAATGATCTAAAAGGAACATGGTTTAGGATGTTTTAGGTTATCTTATTTCTTAGCGTAGTGAAGAATGAGCACAGAGAGAAGTCTTTCTTCAGCAAGCAAAGTAATGTGATGAGGTGCCATAATGTGAAGTGTTTTATCACCCAATGATGACATTTGCAGTGTAATTCCCACTACTGTACTGTAGTGAGAAATACCCAAAAATCATGGCTGAGTACAAAAGTGATTTTATGCCACTTTCATGTATTTTTAGGTCTTCTGGTTTTAAGGTGAAAGAGAATAGATTTAGATTAGATATTGGGAAAAATTCACTATGACTGTGGTGAGACACTGGAACAGGTTGCCCAGAGAAGATGTGGATGCCCCATTGCTGGAAGTGTTCAAGGCCAGGTTGAATGAAGCTTTGAGCAAGACTGGAAGATGTCCCTGCCCGTGGTATGGGGGGTGGAGCTAGATGATCCTTAAGGTCACTTCCAACTCATAACACCATGTGATTCTGTAATTCTATGATTCTTGATACAAGAAGCTAACGTGATCTTCCTTGATTTGAGGTGACTCTTGTTTCTTGGTGTTTTGCTAAGTACACAGAGTTGCACAACTCTCTCAATTTAATGCCCAGAGACTGGTTTGTTAGATCAATTTCTATGGAAATTCATTTCACCCCCCTGATTTCAATTCTACTCAAACTTTTACATGTATTCCTTTTTTTACTATTGTGCTTTTGTATCAGCATTCCTGTTACATGTGGCACTTCAGCTGCAGGGCAGTTTTTCAGAACTACTACTACTTCCAGATCTTTCTCCTAATTTAGCACCCCTTACTGATTATTCCGTGCCTCAGAGCAATTCTGAGTTGGTGAATACATATACTGTCCCAGATTTTCTTTCCATGGATAAATGTTAACAGAAAGTGCATAATCTAACCTTCATAGAACTTTCACCACTTGCCTGCAACAAAATGTAAAAATTAGAATTCTCCTCCCAAACAATTGGAAAAAAAGGACATATATTCTTGGTTTACAACATGTCTATACTTCCCAATTTGCTGTTTGTAGGACCAACTCAGTGTACCAAATGCTGTTTTTCTCAGAACTGAATTTTTCTTAGAAGGTTGTAACTGGATAAATGTCATTAGAAATAAAGTAAAAGTTCTGTTATTATTCTGAGAGGTGATGATCCATCCCTGAACAAAACAGCCATAAAACAAAAAAAGATGATAAATACTGTCTAGAAGAGCAAAGGTTTGGTATTTACTCTATGATCTGAAAAACACAATTATCTGAAAAAAATGCACATAATGTCTATGTAATTGATTATTACTCTCTTCTCCCTTACTTACTTATGTCTATACACCATTCCTTATGAGAAGAGAATTACATTTTCATATGTGTTCATGGTGTACCTATCACAAGATCATGAGAAAGCACTTACTTTAATCTGAGCCTCTGGTCACAAAGTTAATATTAAAAAAGCTAATCGATAAGGTAGCCTGTAGAAATCCTTTAGGAAGAAGTGTACAGTACAACCAAAGAAAGGATAAAAAAATACAGTAAAAGCAATCTTCTATTTATTATTAATATATTATTCTAAATGTTGCAATAAGTTAGTCGTTCTATAGTTAAGACATAAATGATATATGTTTATAATGAAATAGGATTGAATTAATGAATCCTGGAATATTAACAAGCAATTTATTTTTTTTTCCAGGTAACAGATAACATATCCAGTTGGTGTTATATCTGTTCTTAGCGATTAGACTTAATACCAGACAGCAGCCTTGATCCAAAAGACACATGTTAAAGTGAAAAATCCTTCCAACCAACAACAAGAGAGTTTTACTAACCTTGTCTTAGTGGGAGGTCTCTCTTTGCATATCTTAAGTGAATTGCTTTATTCAGAATCTTTATTTACTTTATAAGGATCAGATATTCTTATTCACTCTAGCAAGAAGGATAAAAAGGCTGAAATACAGAAGTGGTTTGTGAAGTACTTTCAAAAGTACTGTCAAAACTTGACATGAAGAACTTTTAAACTAAAAACGGCAAGCAAATGAGTTACTAATCTCAAATGTCTGTGCGTACAAGCTGACAGCTTCTGTCTGCCCCTTGCCTTTGCTTCCAAAATACTTGCCTGATGTAGATGGCAAGAACCTCTCCAATCATGCTCTTTGGCTGTTTCTTCTGAAGCTGTCAGGCCCATCGCATTTCAGTGCCTTTCCTCTGTTTTCTGTACACTGTGCAAGTGTCAGCTTGCTATGGGGAATCAGAGCGGAGGCAGCTGTGCAGCAGAATATGCCAGATACATCAAGAATAAGAGAGAGAAGGTCAGGAAAGAAATTCTCAAGGATCTTAAGGTCCAAATTACATCACAGGGATTGAGGGACCAGACCAAATGCTGTGAAGCCCAGCCAGCTACATGGTGGCTCTGAGAACTTTTTTTTGGGCAACATTCAAATTTTGCAATCAGATCTTACATGTTTTCTTTCCTTTAAATAACTTTATTATCAAAAAGCACCTAAATCTGAACTGATCACATCATCCACACAACTAAAGGGTACATGAATTTTGCAGGGCGAAAGACACGGTCTCATTGTGTTGAGTGTCACAGCTTCCTTTGCTGTGTGCTTCCAGCATGAAACATTTAGTTTGAAAAAAAAGCCCCTTCCAGCAGCTACTGCATCAAGACGTATTCAGTGCAATTCTTTAAACATAAATAATCCCACTCATACGTAAGTTATTTCAGACAAAATTGTTAGCTTCCATGTTCTATAGTTCTTATTTGCATCCCCTAAACTTGTCCAGTGGAACAATGAAAAGAAACCTGTGCTGTGAGATAGGTACACTAGAATTCTAAATCCCTGCACAGTGGGTTAAAAAATCACCTTTTGAAGCATAACTGTTATGAAAGCTGTAACATATGCCCTGCAAATTTCTTTCTGATTCATGGACTTCTATGCAAATGTGGATGCAGAATTCTTTTTGTTCTTATGAATGAGGTGACTGATCTCTACCAGAAATCGAAATTGCTTTTTTTAGCCCTGATTGTAATTACCACAAACAAAAAGTGTTGCCAGTCCAGGAGAGATTAACTTTCTCACAAAGAATATCTGACACCTTTGCTGGAATTAATCTCATTTGTTCTTACAGTTTTTATTTGCTTCTGCTATCATTTCATAGTTTAGGAAGCCTGCATTTTCAACATCGAGAAGATATGGAGATTAGTTTTATAAGTATATGGAATAACATTTTCTCTTTTGTTTTACAGTTGTGCACTTGGCTTTACATGGCAGCTATATTTACATATAAAAGCATTTTGCAGAGATTTAATCTGATATTAATGTAAATTTGTTGTGCATTCCAGTACTTTGTAGAGAGGCTGTTCTTATGTATGCAAATCCATTATATATATTAAATACTTCACTTTCGCATGTTTCCTTAAATGAGCCACTGGATGAAGCTTATAATGAATGTCTTGGAAATGCAGCAAAAATGCAAAAGCACATTATGAAGTGCATAATTCAGAAAATGCATTCTTGCTTAAATTGGCATTTTAAATGTCATTTCAATCATCTTATATGTAATTTTAACAGCCTCCTCCTTCTTGAATTCTCTATTTACAAGGACCTTGTCAATCATGACCTGTATTGCAGAGTGGGGGACTGCACCAGTGTCAGGCTGTTCTAATTTCCTCTAAGCCACGTTCTTCATCCCCACAGGGAGCATGAGTTTTCATAAATGCCAATGTGCATATGTATTCAGTACTGCAAGGACATTTCTCCCATTGATTTCCTTCTGTATGTGAGTGTGAGCAAGAGAGGCGGGGGTGGTGGGGCAGTTCTTCAGCTCTTCATATGCTACCTAAGATTCCCAGTTCCAGAATTAAATTACAGAGAGAGATCCATAATATACGTTCAGTCACTACAATGGCTCCCTTAGGGCTCTTGTTACTAATGGCATAGGCTCATTAGTGGAGATTTTCATGCGGCTTGCTTGAAAGGGCCTCAGCAATCCACCACTTTTGAACAGATTACAGGCCAACAATATGTTCACCAAAGGGGTACCTTGGCATGGAACAGTTTATTTAGCCCTATTTGGCTAGGAGAGAGTAAATCACAAGAGAAGAGAGCAGGAAGAGGGGAAAGGCAGCGATCTGTGAACAATGGGACAGGGGGAAGTAAGCAATAACATAAATGAGCTATTTACACTTTTTAACTATGAAAATAAAGCTTTAGCAAATATCTGAAGGCTTTCTTCAGGAACAAAGCTGTTTACCTTAAGTGTATGGGGCTTTAAAACACCTTTGGAGGAAAAAGAATTGTAAAATACTGTTTCGTTTGTGTCAGGAAGGAAGATTCCCTTCCATCAAGGTCTGTAATCTGTCCATGTGCTTTGTGGATTGTAAATCATGGTATGTTCCTCCCCCAGGAAATTGACAGGAGATTAGAGAGGATGCATTGGTTGTTTCTTTATGATTATCTCACCAAAAGGGAATAAAGGTCTCACAGTATGGTGAATCACAATAAAAGAGAATACATGTTCCAACATCTCAGCAGCAATCTTAATTCCTCTTGCCAGCAAGATTCATCCTCCCCTGATCACTTCTTTATCTCAGGCTCTCTGCAAGAACAGTCATTAGGGCCTGAATGTCCAACTTCAGTAACGGTCTTGTAATACATCTCTCCTTTTTCTTCTGTACACTGTCTTAGGAACATTCGGCTTCACTCAGTTTCCCTGTTGCATCCTATGATGTCAAAGGTTTAGGCAGAGGACTGAAACTATTTTCCTCCACCTACTGACTACAAGCTACAATGGGAAGGCTGTCTTCTCTTTCACAGGTCATGATGGGGAGAAATAAGGGCAAAAGAAAGCTTTGATCATTCCATTAGAAAAGGTGCCAGCTGACAGAGAGATTTCATCTTGCTGTTAAGACTCCCTTGTGTCTCTTAAACAAAAATTATACTCATGTTTGGATATTAGATTTAATAACTGTTCTTTTATGTCTGTGTCTACAGCTTTTTTTTTTGAGATAGTACAGACAGAAAGATTAAAAGTTTATTTATTCATCAGGCTCAACAGTCACAGACACTTAAGATCCTTTGTCTTCTCACATTGTATCTCAGCATGCCATGGAGGCGATCAGTGTATGTGTGGACAGTTGATTCTTGTGTTACTGGCATATCAGAAGCTCAGTCAGAGTTCATTTAAATTTTTTTTAGCTACAGAGTTGGTCTATAAACAGATGGTGAATCTATTCATACACAGATTCACCTTCTCACAGGAGTGAGAAGTTACATCAGGGTTCAAGTACAGATTCTGTCTATAGGTACATGTTTAGGCCATGTACACTGATGGGCACGACCATGGTAATTTTCTGAAAATTCAGGTAATCAGTCCTTGTTCTGTATACAGAATTTAAATATGTTTAAAGTCTTTTACCTGCATACCTAGACTTTGAACCTTGACCTAATAAAGCATTTAAGCATCTGTTTAACCAGGAGGGCAGTCCCATTAATGTAGAAAGTGCCTGTACAGATTGTTGCCTGCGTAAGGTAGAACACAGAAAAATGTAGCCCACATCTGAAATCAAGC
Source organism: Coracopsis vasa (assembly GCA_026283785.1). Lineage (NCBI taxonomy): Eukaryota > Metazoa > Chordata > Aves > Psittaciformes > Psittacidae > Coracopsis > Coracopsis vasa. The sequence continues at coordinate 42,121 of JANHGB010010573.1, forward strand.
CCTTTCTGTTAAAATAGATTTTATTAAAGCAATTATCAGTGAAATCTGACTTACAGAACCACTCAAGGGAGCTACAAAAAATTGGCTGCCAACATATGTTCTCTCTTAATGAAGATAGAGCAGTGCTGTACTCAGCTCTTTGGAGATAAGTTTTGGGCAATGCATTAAAACAGTAGGTTGCCTATTAAAGGCAGCTTCTTTTAAAAGTGATTGGGACAGTTTAAACCAATTAATTTCATTAAATCAGCTATGATTTGCACAGCTATCTAGCATTCCAAGAACTTTTTAATAAAATACTGGGGTGTGAAGGGAAATGCCAAATCCTGCCAACTGCTGTCTGTTTAGCATATGGGGTCAAAGTGTACAAGGGTCAAGTTTAAGAAATGTCCTTTCATAATTAGCAAAGCAGCTCTCCATAGAGAAGAACAGGGACCTTTGACATCCTCATTCTTGGTTTAACTCACTCGAATAATCTGTGTCATTTGGATCTTTCATCTCCTCTTCTGAAACTGAAAACAGATGTTTAAACAAATTCAATTTTAATGCAGAACAACAAATACATTTAAACCTTCTACAGTTGCCATAAAATTGAATCGTCATCCTCCAGGCAACATTAAACTCTAGCAAAATTTTCATTCAGTAATGCAATAAACATAATTGTACCATATGAAGGACAAATGCATATTTAGGTAATGTGTATATGGTACTTTGTAGGCAGAGGCAAATGACCTCTGCCTGCACTTTGTGCTGGCCAGAAGCCAGGTAGCAGTGATTAACATAGTGTTGAGCCAGAACCTGCACTAATAAAGTTTCCTGATTGAAGAGGCTGTTACTTGGGCTTAGTTCCATACTAAATATGCTTGCATGGCTTCTGGTTACATCTATGTTATTGCTTTAGTTCAGAGTATGAATGTACTTCTGAAATGAATGTCCTGGTCATCTCTGCTCGTTGTGCTTTGTATCACATACATAAGCAGTCTCTAAGCATATGCAATGGATTTCTTTTTGAACTAAATGAAATGGGAAGTTCTCAGAGTGTACTGAAAACACTGCAACTGCTAATTAGCATTCAGTTTACAGGGTCAGCCTAGAGGTAGTCTGAGGAAGAATCCCCTAATATATGTATAGTATGGACATTGAGCCTTCAGCACCATTTTCAGAGCATTTTGCTCTGAAAGTCTGCTTATTTTGAGCTTATTTATTAACAGAAACACGATTGGAGTAGCTCAGTCCTCACAGTCACAACTTATTCTGTTGTAGTCCATGAAAAGGAAAGAAAATGAATGTAAATTAACATTACATTACAACGGCGAAATATAAGTTAAAAATACAAAGCAGAATATATTTAAAGTAGCCCATCAGTGCAAGCTTGGCCAGCAGAATAAAACTTTAAATGCAATTTGACGTTCAATTTCTTATGTTTCTTTGCTGGTTTTCTGCTATCTCTGTTCTCAGATAGTCCCCAATTATTTGGGTCATCGAATGAGATGGCTTTGTATCCCAGTGGAACACACACTAAAAGCTACCTCCAGTGACAGGGTACTTACCTTTTTGTCTCTCTTTGGTCAAAGCAGAGAACAAAATTATGTCACTATTGTATGATGTTAACCAGCTCTAGTAATGATACCCTTCATAATTATGAACTAATTATGAAGTAGAAAGTGTAGAAGTATGGCTTTACCTTCAAGACCTATAAACGCATCCATCAGCTTTAGTTGTCTCATAAAGATGTTTAAAGATTGGGTTTCACTACTTCAGTATATTTAGAAATAGTGTTTGGATACAAGTTACTTGCTGGGGAAAATCTATTTCACAGATCACAGAAAGAATAATATAGTTCAACTGCTTCACTTTATGGCTTAAATCAGAACTAACATGGGTTATGTTGCTCAGCCTTGGTTAATAATGTTTTGAATATAATTGAGGTTGAATCACTATGAAATCTCTGCTTTGATTATATTTTTTTATTTTTATGGGTAATATATTTTTTCATTTTGTTGCAAATTTTAAACTTCCTCTGAAAATAAAAATTGCTGTAACGAAAGCCAAGCTTTATTTATTTATATTGATTAAGATTTTTTACTTTCTTGTGGTTCTAACACTTAGATAACACAATGTTAATGAAATATTTTCCAGATATTTTACAGCTTACATTAAAGGAACATACTGAAGTTTGAAAATTCAAAAATCCATGATTCCAGAAATGCCAGAATTAAGGCTGCTCTACAACTTTAATTCAGACTGTTTGTTTTAAAATATTTATTTAAAACCTCATGCATCATTAACAGCCACCCTGTAAGCCTTGTTTACTTCATGAACATTGTAGTAGCCAAGCACTGGACCTTTATGATCTTAATTATTATTGCATTCATAACTCATAATCCAACTAATGCTTCACAAGCAGTATAGATTTTACTTCAGATATTTTTTTCTCTTTTGTATATGCGTATAAGGAGGGGAAAAAGACTGTTTTACAAATGAGAAAAAATGAGGCACGGAAGAATTCAGGCTTTTTTTTTCTTTTTTGCTTTGCTGTATTACTGTACTTTTAACTTTCTGTTTATTTATTGAATCTGCCCCCTGCCCTGCTTTGCCTGCCTGCTCTGGGCCTTCTACATTGTACTTCACAATTAGCAGTGAGTTTCGCCCTCCTCCTTTTGCCTTGGCTGTAGAGTAAAGGTGCTTTGGAAAGACAGGAGAAAAGCAAAAGGATGTAGGGGAAGAAAACACTGAATCTTGTGTCTTTGGATATGGTGCTCAGTGTCTGGAAGCTGCAGTGGCTTTTCCTAGGTAGGTGAACACTTACAGATGCAATAGCATCTGGGACACTTAAGCCACAGGATAACATGAGTCCAGTTACTCTAGATAGGATTCTTGGGTTTTACTGATACTGTTTTCAGAGTTTTGGGGTTTTGTTGGGTTTGTGTAAATGTGTGTGTTGCTTTTTTTTCCTATTGAGGGTTTGAATATAGTTAAATTTAAATGAGAAAAATAAGCTGGAAGATTTTTTTTTCTAAAATGTAAAACACAACACAACAGCCCTTTTAAAAAAGAAGTTATCAGTCTAACAGCTGTACAACCACAAGAATCCATAAGAAAAGAGAATTAAAAATAGCTAGTTTTTAAAGAGTATTTAATTGCATTGCAAAAACACAAACATGATAAAATTTCCATTTTATCATGCACAAACTTCATGAAAATTCTTTCCTCTACAGAGCTGATGCAATCATTTGTTAACAATTATTTTAAAACAGTTTAAAGCACATCAAAATATGAAAGCTTTTAAGGAAACAAAACTATATTCTGTTGCAAAATGGAACAAGAAGACAAACTTAATTTTTATATCCTTGTTAAACAGATGCAACCATTTTTGACAAGCCATTTCACTGAACTCACTAAATTGCTTGCAGGCTAATATAAAGCATAGTTTGAGTGAGAACAGACAAATTTATCCCCACCTTTTACTCTTTCTCTAGGTACCCTAATGACATACCAGACATTTTTAAATCTTGTGAATAGTAGCTATCTATCTCAGAAATTACATGGTTAGTCCTTGTTTTATAGGAAGGAATTATTTGTTCTTTTTACTTAAATCAAGAAGTAATTGTCTATCAGGTATAAGTAGAAACTGCTTAACACTGATTATCATAAAACCATTGATCAATAAAATAATCTCTATACCTATGTTGTGTAGCTTGGGAAATATTGAGAAATATAAGAAAACCTGAAGTAGAGATCTTGATCTCATGTTTGAGTCAATTTCTTTGAAATAATTTAAGCAACCACTTTAAGAGCATACATAAGTGCCAAATTGATGGGATGCTTTCCTTAATAAGTCAAGTGAATGCATAATTATGTTATACTGTATATTTGTAAAGAACAAAACTGAAATATTAACTTCCTTTTTCCCAACACCACCATAACATCAACAAGACATCACTCAAAACCTAGGATTTTCAGAATTTTCTTAACTAAGATAAGATTCAGGATTCTGCCACAGGATTAATAAATTAGAAATGCAACTTTTTACTACAGGGAATATATAGCAATTCAAAACCACAGAACTTGCTGCTATTAATGTGTATGTGCTGCCTATATCAACAACCAAGTGACAAGGCAGATAGATTAGTTTACATTTTCTGTCATGCGGGTCTTTTCCTTCCCATTAGAAGCTTTTATCTACATGGAGTTCTAAATATTCCATGAAAGATGCTGTTCTTACAGTTTTTTAGCTTTAGAAATTAGTGGAATGCACTCTCAGTCACTGGCATGGCTTAGGGCTCTGATTTTTTACTAAATGATGAACAGTGTTACCTCTAGAAAGTCAGCAAGGTTTTTCTCTCTGAACATCTTCTTATGGTGACACCTTAGCTGAAGATCCTTCCTATGACACAGCTATGTTTGATCAGAAACCTAGAGAAATTCCTAACACTTCAGAACGGTTCCTGTTGAAGAGAATTATTCCTCAGTGCAATAGCAATTGATAGAGCAGCAGAAGGTGAAGCAGATGCAACGGAAGAAAAATGAACAGGTGTCTGGCACTAAGAGAAGCAGGAGTTGGTTTTCCTCTCTGTCTGGTGTCTAGAAGAGATAATGGCAATACACAGCCTTGCCAAGAATGTGTTGTTTACACAGTGTATGTACATCCACCTGCTCCATCTGAAAATGAGCTTGTGAGCTCACCTGACTGAAAAGAGCAGAACAAAAGATTGATGAGTTTGTTTATAGTGCTTGTTGAACTGACAAAAAGTATTATAGAAAATTAATAAAATCCACATGAGGGAGTATCAATGTCCTTACAGTTTAAATGAGATTTTTGAATTGCTAGTTATGTCTCTTGCATTCCTTAGTTTGGATGTGAATATACATACCTGATACAACTACTACACAGATTACCTTTATTTTCATGCTTTCCATTTTCTGTGAAGAAGGTGTTAAAATCAGCAATGACAGAACTAAGAAACATACATTTGATGCACTCTGTGTCATGAGACGCGTAGTGCAGAAATCCATTTATGCTACAGACAGATACGTTCAGACAACTACATAAGCTTCTAATTAATATCAGCTGTTAATGGTATAGAAATTATAGTAAAGACTAGGTGGAAAGTTAGTCAATACTTTGGGTGTAAGATAACTTCATGAGAAATGTGACCATATAGTTCTCTCTCTCTGTTAATGATCCCCTTCTTTTCTCAGCAAGTTTACATTTTTAAACAAGAAGCCGTTTTTAAGGAAAAAATCAAGCTTTAAAAAGACTGTTACATTTTGCAAACATGTATAAATACTGAAAACTGAACATTTTTTTTTTTTTTAAAAAAAAACCCCAACAACCCGCAATTATTTCCCTGATTAGTTTTGGTTTAAAAGAAAATATTGGAATGTTAAAACACGTTTGTCAAAAAAATATTGACAATATCATGAAATGTTGCATCTTTGGCAAATTTCCTTCTTGATTTAGATTTATATTAGATATTCCTAGCTAATAGCGATAAAGTTTTATATACACTGAATATCTGGCAGGGCAGCCAAAATTTCAGGACAAGGTAAGTGTTCTAAAAGTGGACTTATCTCCAGAGCTGTGGCTGATGACCTCATTATTTCACAGTGCCAGTATCCACCTCTTTTGGCTCTATCTTAAGATACCTCAAAGCACTCATTAACAGTTTGTTCTCCATTTTTAAAATGGTGGAAGTTATATAAATAAAGCTGTGGTGAAAAAGTTGAAATCTGATTTTAAAACATTATATTCTAGTAGGGTGACACTCAAGTTTCTGTATTCTGACTAATAGGCAATATTAACATAGGTATTATAATATATGAGTTTGGGAAGAAGAGAGTAAGAAATTTCCACATTTCACATCCAGAGCACATGAAGAGTTCCTTCCCAATTCATAAGTCTGGAGTGAAGTTTCAGTAGTTGGAGGTGTGCATATAACACGTCTTGTGTTGATGACCTGTCCTGCACGGCCACAGCCTTTTATAGATACCATCTTCTTCATGTAACCAGAAGTCATCAAAATCTCCCTGCTCTGTTGATTAGCATGTGAACTGCATCTCCCCTTTCTGTATTACCCAAATTTTCCTGTCATTAAGCTCAGTCTAAATTTAAATTCACTAGCAGTGGCTATGGATTTATAATAGCTTAAATGAGGCTATAATTTGGTCTATTAACTTTGTACAGCTGACTACCAAGATATTTTTCTTTTCTAAGTCAAAAATTCATATTACTCTTCTGGATGAAATTTCAGCATCTGCCAACCTTTTTTAAAATACATAGGGAAATATATTTAACACATTACACTCCAGTGAGTATTTTCATAAACTGTTTGTTCTTTCACAAGTAAAAAGTCAGACTTGTGCCTCTAGAAAGGAAATAATGTATAATTTTTCATGTTTCTCCTCATCAGAAAAAGATACAAACCAACAAAGTACTCTGAGCTCCTGACGTAGAGCTAAAATTGTTCAATGAACTACTCTTAAGAGGGAACACATGTGGTAGAAGAAATTTATTGTAAAAAAATCAATTCAGAAAGGCAAGATTTTACTTTGAAATATGTATGGTACAGTAGCATATTTTCTTTTAGTATTTTAATAGCCTAGTGTACATACACTGAACCAGTGCACACTACTAGCAGATTGAACACATTATCTTTTTAGTGGTTTAAACTATTGTTTCACTATGTTTTCTAGGGATTTTTGGAGGGAGAGAATGGAAAAAAAACATCCTGTTGATAAAGCTCAGCGGGTCATTTTATTCCTTTCCCTTTTTTTTCTTCTGGAGGAGTCTAGAGATTCAAACTATTTTTATCCTTTAAAAAATAAAAAGCAGCAACAGCAGAGGATGCATTTTCACATTTCACATCATCACCAAGAAATACAAGGCCCTGACAACCAAGATAAATGAACAACAGACCAAAAAGCAGTGGAGAAGGGTCAAATCCATTTGACTTATAGGCCATTGTAGAGAATGGTGGGTCATGCAATCTTTTCTTTTGTTCCTGAAGCTACCAAGTGGAAACTATAGAGGAGAAATGTTTCCCTGATTTCAAAATAAAGAAAGAGGAAGATAACTTAGAAACTAAGGGCTGGCTGTGCCAGGGACTTGCATCTATTACTGACACTTGCTAGTTACCTAACAAGTTTGCTTCATTAGCATAATCTTGTAAGTTAAGGAGAAGTGGCAGATAGTCAGTACTTCTCGTTTTTTTTCGGTATCAAACCATTTCTTCATTTACAATCAAGTCCTGATTTCCTTAGTTTAAACCCACCAAATTTTATTTAACATACACACCCGCTGTCAGAAATAAGACTGAGTCTAGGGGTCCCAGGATTTGGTCTTCTATGTTCTTAGCCCAGTTGAAGGTGAGAATGTTAATGTACAAGACTGTTGCTCTTTTCCTCTCTTATTTGCTCTTATCTTTCCCTCTCTCTCATGCTTTGCAATATATAATAACAGTGCAAACAGTTTCATTTTGATATTGTTACCACATTTAGGAAAAATACTCTGTTCTCTTCTTTTTCCCTTCCCAAATGAGGACACATATTTTCCTGATTATGCAGAAAGTTGACAGTTGTCATATAATGGGAAACAGGAAGCAGTAGTCTAAATGATAATAGCAATTTGCTGCATCCGCTAGTCAGGAATATGATCATGAAGTCTCGGTCTCAGAATAGGAAAGATCAGAGAAGGAAAGAGCTGCTGCTAGACAAGTGGAATAAATTAGTATGGAAGATTAGTCAGTGATTAATATGTTTCAAGAGTTGTTTCTATACTGTTACAATTATAGATATATACTTATCTCCCCTTCCTGGCTTGTCTCTATTTATGGACAGTAATAAGATGAAAGCGAATGGAGAGAGAAACTGAAAATTTGTCAGAATGCTGATTGTGCAATCAAGCTTAATACATGGAGAAGTTTCAAACATCAGAAAAAAGGAGGAAAGAAGGAAGTAAGCAATGTACAAAAGTCAGATCCTTTATCAGAAGTTAATGCCTCCACCATGTTCCTTAAGGGCTATTATAACTCCAGCTATTTTTCTGTCTGAAGCAAGAAATACAATTACAGCAGTAATAGAGTTTTCTCCTGACTAGCTGTCATGCTGGGTTCTGGCATTACTAATGTATGTTATCTTCATTGTTTACATCCTCAGCTTTAACATATATTAGCCGGACAGCCTCTGTTTAGATTGAAGGAACTAAACTGTCATTGCTTTAATATGACAAGAAGTGGTCCCAGTTTTTCTCTCAAAACCTTCTTCATGTTCCTGTGCAGTGATCGAGTTCATGCAAATAATCTGGCTGCAAACTGATGGCTAGTTTTCATCTTGATTTGTCTTCAGCTTCCTTGACTTGGCTCATTACACAACTACACAAGCATTGTTATGACACACATGAGCAGGTGGGACTGAGCCACTGAAAGAAGGTGGGATCCAGTTCGTTAAGTGGCAGTACAGGTTTACATTAAAGTGACAATGTAACTATGATTTAGACATGAATGAGTACACCACTGCAAGAAGTCAATGCTGATACAAAAGTCTTTAGTGATCTAGGAAAGATATACTGCCAAATTTATAATGGGTTAGACTGATGATAGATAACCGCCATGTAATAAACATTAGTAATTGCAACTGGACATGTGAATAATTTAACTCTCTCATTGAAATTTCCCAAGACCAAAGACAAAGGAACAAAGAAGGACTGTTGAGTGACTATATGACATCACTGCAAAATGACTGTCAAATTGAAGGTTAGATATTAGGCTGTATTTAAAAAAAAAAAAAAAAAAAGAAAAAAAGAAATATTATGGACAACACTGCCTCAAGTTTTCCTGAGTGTGTTAAATGTGTACTGCGACAGCAGAGGTTATTTCATTTCAGAAAAGCTGCATTAGAAATAAATCATTTTCACATATCGAACAACACCTGCAATGAGCTAATTAGATGCAAACTATCCTCTTTACCTCTTCTCTGTACTTTTCCTTTAGCAGAGTGAATATATTGGTAATTCAGTTTTTGACATTGTTATAAAGGTGATCTTACCTTCATTCCATTGATATTAATCCTTCACACAAATGAATTGACAAAGTTGTGAATAGTCTAGCATTGCAGAATAACTAAACACAGTATTACTCTTACCTGAATCATTGACTCATAAAATTCTGGTTGGAACAGATATATGAGAGCAATTTAGTCCACTCAGGAACAATTACATGACTTCTCTCAGTGCTACGTTCAGTCAAGTTTGGAACATATTTTCAAGGATGGAAATTATGCAACACCTCCGGGCAACATATTCCAATAGTTTCAAAGTTTTTCCTAACAGTTGCCTGGAATTTCCTCTGGTAGAAATTGTATCCATAGTCTGTTGTCATATCACCATGAACTTTCAAGAAGAATCTGTCTCCATCTTCTCAATATTCTCATATCAGACAGCCGTAGACACTAACCAGATCTCCCTTCATCCTCTACTCTTAAGGCTGGACAAAATCGATTATCCCAGTCTTTCCTTATATGCCATGTGCTTCAATGCCTTAGTCATCCAGTGGCCTGTTGCTGGACTCACTCAACAGCACGTCAGTATGTTCTACTGAGGAGGCCCAAACTGGACCGAGTAGGTCAGGTAAAGTGCAGTGATCTCCAAATTACAGTATATATTGGGTGCTGTTCTCCAAATCAGTTATTTCTGTGTAAAAGATTTTAGCATCGTTGTGGGAATTCTCTGAAATAAATTCAAACACAGAGTTAAATTTCAGAAAAAAACAAACAAAACAACAAATCCAAACACAAAAACTAAACCAGGAAACATTACTGTGCCATGGAATTACTAATTAGAGTACACCTATATACTAAATCTTCCACTCAGGTCTCATCACTCCCATTTCAAGAGGGTCTGATGCAATTTGAAAAAGCATAGAAAAGGACAGCAAGGATTATCAGGTGTATATACAAAATGTGTTTCAGTTCTAGAAATCCATGGCATCTCAGACTTCTATAAATAGAATTTTTAATTCCTGTTATTGTATAAATTCTATATGTTTTGTGTGCAAGATGTATATTTGCATTTAGCTCATCTCCTGGGAATGCAAGTTGTCCTGCAGTCACATACCCTTTTTTTTGCTTTAGGTGCTATTTTTGCAGCATCTCATGAGGAACCTAAACTCTAACATTAGGTTTTCTAAAGTTTCCTCTTCCAAGATTGCTAGGCTTCTTTAACCTGGGTACACAGTAATTACATCAGTTCATCAATGTAGCCAGGCTTTTGAGAATTGTTTCCATCTCTGTATTTTTTTGTTTTCATGTTGCATGAAAATGAATAGCATTACAAAGGAGTGAGACATGACATAGTTATTCACACTTGCTGTCACCAGGTGCTGTAACTCACTCTTAAATCACTGCTGTGAGTTCTGCAGGCATGCACCTTCTTTCTGGCAGTTTAGTTTAATTTCCCGTCTGCTTTTTATAAATAGTCTGTGAATGGAACCTAATACTTGTCATGGATGCTTGAGTTATATTTATATAGAGAAATACTAAAACGAGTATCTCCTCTTCCATCCAGTTTGATTTTTCTACAGCTGCTGAAAAGCTGGTTGAGTCTGGAATAAATCCTTTTCATGTGTTTCAAAGCTTCATAAGATTTTGACATCTGTTGTGAAAGAAGTATCAAAATTAAGCAAACCAAAACAAACTTAAACCCCAGCTGCAAGTTTTCAGATAGTTCTTTTTCTGTAGAGTGTCAAATTTGCTACCTCAAAGTCCAATTAGACTTCATTTTCTATCCAGTCCTGCAGCTGGGAGAAGCTGAGTGAATTTGCCAAACTGCTAATGAAGATTTTCACTGAAATAAATGTTGTTTAAACAGACACAGTTCAATGAATTTATATGCTATTGCAAAGATAGGTATGGATTCCAGCTTTTTACAGGTTTAGTTGTCACTTATTCTAAGCTCCCCTTCTAGGTGTCTGAATGGTTGGCTGGCTCAGGAAGGACTGACATTTTTGAGCGGCTGCACAGTTTTTCTAATGGGATTTAAACTCCTACAGAAAGTCAGGATGAAAACAGATGAAAGTCAGAAATTATGGGATGAGTGGTATGTGAAATGGGTGCTGGAAAAAGGATGATAGCACAGAAGAAACAGTATCACCTTTAATTTTAGGCAGACTGAAAGGTACTAATCACCAAGGTACTCAAGTTTTCATGGAGTCACTGTAAGGTAAATTACATAAAACACCCATATGTGCATGTAACAAAGAGAGAAGTGGGAATAACTGTGAGGCACAGAGGGTCTGTCTTGTCTGTTCTTTTTCTATTTCTTGTATAAGAGCAGAGGAAGATTTCCCTTTGCCTTCACATTTGATAAAATGTTCTCGTTTGATTCATAGATATAAATACATGACCAAGCAAATGTGTAAGCAATAATTGTAGGTCTTTTCCTGATATATTTGCACTATTATGGGTATAGAAACTACTAACAGGTCATATAAAAAGCAACATATGTTTAGTGAGAACACACCTATATTCCAGCTATTTTACCACTATTTTAACAGAGGATCACTTTATCTGATAATTTTTCATGGCTGAAATTAGTGATGGTGGGACCAATTAAAATTCACTTGGTCACTTCTGAGATGACATGAAATCTAAAATACTCCAGGGGAAATTATCCATTTAGAAAGTCTAGTCAGGGGTGAGTTTGTAGTAACAGAGTTGGGGAAAGAGAATCACCCCTTCAAAACGAGTTAATATCCTTGAGAAAATAATAGGATGTGTACTGTAACAAGGAAGTTCCTTTTTACATATATATAGGAACCATTAGATTTTCGGCATTCTTTATCCTTCCTCTCTTCAGTTCTTTTGTTTATGTTTATGCTGACTTTTACTTTTCAAGGTAATGCTTCATATTCTATTTACTGTAACATATCATGAGGCCAGGAACAAGGAAAAGAAAGGGAGAAGCATTATCTGAACTCATTCATGGCAATATGTATCTTCTGTTGATATTTTTGTACATATTAAGTTCCTGTGTCCCTGTTCAAAGACTTGTTTTTGTCTGATCTTGGAGTCCAAACTACTCTAAGCCTGCATTAGACAGGAAACACATTTAGAAATCCCATTAGCTCTAAGCACAAGACAAGGAGGTGAATGTCTGATGAATTTTAATCACAGAAATAAGGCCTGAGAGACTCAGTGTGACTTCTGAGCTGGTGAATAGGAAAAAAATGTGCTTAGCTGAAATCAGTGCTGTTGATTCTACAAGTTCACTTGCACAAAATTCACCTACTCTTTTTCAAAGTAAAAACATAATGCATTATTGATTTAGAGACTGACTTTTTTTCAAAAGTCCACTTTGTGAAATCCTAAGTTCTCCTACAATCATGATGTGGCATCATCCCAGGTATTCTTCATGTAGCTCTGGTCCCTTTCTAAGGTTTTGTGTGAATCTTGCTAACTCCATTAATTACTTGTGATAGTAGCACTATCTTCACTAGCGTTTTGAACATTCATAAAACAGTAGCTACTCTAAAATGAAAAAAAAAAAAAGAATTACATGTAGTACATGAAGTAATGTACCCATTTAAAATAAAGTATCGAAATGTTCATTAATCCAGAGCAAAACCTATTGGAAGAAAAAAATTGGAGACTGCAGGAATTATAGAACTGAAAGTTACTTCGCGGAAACGCATTAATCTCACCTTGTTACTCCAGAATCTTTCCCTGTCTGCTGCAGGCAGCGGTACAAAGTGGTTGATAGCTATAGTTTGAGATATAGACTGACACTTTCTTCTGCAGCAGTCATGAGTGAGTTATTCCAATCTGTGCTAGCACAGCTGGAAAATTTACCTTCACACGGCTGGAATTCCATTTCAGTCTGTCATGATACACTACACTGCGCCTGTTTCTTCATGAGCTACAGCACTGGCGCAATGTGTTCTCTAAGGTTTCTGCCATCACAAATACAGCCACTAAAGCCATCTATTAAAAGTAAGTTGAGATTGAAATGCTTTGCTATCAAAAAATAATTTTGTAAAAAGTCAGCTCTCTCAGGGTTACAAAAGCTACATAATAGCAGTGATTTCATTTTATTTTTCTTTTAAGTTTTTACAACTTCCTTTTTGCAAGTAATTTTTATTGTTCCTGGGCCAGATGTCTTTTAAGATTCTCTTTCTTAGTACTTACCAATAGGTGGACTGCCTTAGCTTTTATTTACTTCAGTTCGAGGGAACTGAAAGGGTCTAAAACTTTCTCATAACTGCTTTTCCAGGGATCGTTCACTCTGATAATTTGTTGACATTAAGGGTATAAACAGGAGTTAGTCAATATGCATTACTCCTTCAAGTCATCCACAAAGCAACAGTGAGGCCTGGAGATTGGGCCAAGCTCAAGGTCAGTATGTAAGTTAATCTTCCAATAATTACTTCAGTTTCTGAATATGAAACACAGTTTCATTTAGACACTGCCATTTCTGAAGTCCATACAGAATTGCTATCAAGAATGTGAATTCAAGTGGTAGTTTTCCTCTTTTCCTTAGTGCAAAAATTTAAAATGATAGTTATAACTAAGTTGTCCCCAGTATTAGTATTGATACTTAAAGATCACAAAACAATTCTTTCATTTTACCCCACTGTCTTTTAAATGCTAAACAGCAGAGAGGGCTGCTTTGAGTGATCCAGTAACCTCCATTTCACTGCCTCTCCTATTTCACTTTTGATTTTATTTTCTAGAGTTGCCTGTGACTGGTGCTGCGAAACATACGTTCTATAGTAAATCACATGTGTTCACAGCAGAGCGAAGTGAAAGGCACAGCCCACATCTTGTGTGCCTTGAGATCAGGTCTTCTGTGGTCCAAATCACTGTTGCTCACAATGCTGTCTGTGTAATATAGGTAGAAGCAGAAGCATAGAAAGGAGCTGCAGTAAGAGCAGGGCGATTTGTTTACAGCTAGTAAAACTAGCATGACACAAGCAGTAATGTGACTAAAGTAAAACCTGTAATATTAGCTCTTTTATCTCACCTTCTTAATGGTGCTTTTTTGCTGCTGTATGTGGCAGATTACAGACATGACTAACATTTTTTATGTATTTATTGACTTTTTCTTCTTTAAATGTGCTAGCCATACATTGCATCTGCTCAATAAGAACTGGGCTGTGGGTGTTAAAATGTTATTTACAATGTCCTTCCATGTGCATCAAGGAGTGAGCCACAGCATGGTGAGCACAAAGAAATAAGCTTTCACTTGTGTAGGCAGGTTATGGTTAACTACTGTAGAATTGCTTGAGTTTATAAATAGGAAAATGTATTACCCTGCTGTGGAAAATGCAAACACGTTCAATAGCAGAACTATCCTTTACATTTTTCAGATGTTAGAAAACCAAAGAAGGTGACCAGCTTTACAGTGGGAAGTCTATTTTTCACAGTTCCCCTCAAAGGCACTTAAAAAGAAGATTTTTAAAGTACTGAGTCCACACAACATTTAGAGCATTCAAAGCAATTTAACAGTGACTTACTGGGCTTTGCTGTAATAAAAAAAATATCCTTTCAAAATTACAGTTTTGTAATTAAAGTGATACATCCAGTACTGTGGAATACTGACTTCAAAGGCTACAATATTGCTTATGAGCAGAACCCCTGGAAAGACATACAGAAGGGCATGGTGGAAGAAAGAAAAACTTTGAAGACTTCAGCATGTGCTGATGAAAAGCACTGAAGAGATAGGTACAATATTATTACTGTAACAAATTGTTCAGTCTGGGTTTACTACATGAAAATTTCACTATAAAGAAAGAAAATTACAAAGACTAGTTCTGTTCATAAGTATACGTGCAGATGGCTGTCTCTAATATCAAAGGAAGTCATGCACACATACATATGGACACACTGATGTCCATAAAAGCTCTTACTATACTGTGCATAAACAAGGTGTTATGACAAGTATTATGCAGGACTGACAAGCACAACCCCGTCTTTCAGTGAAAGCTGTAAAAACTATGGCCAGCAAGTGTCTCTGAGAACAAGGCCATGCCCTCCAAATATTTGAGGGAAAGCTCACAAAGCAGACAAAAGAAAGAGGCGTGCTCTTTCAGGTGGCTCTCAGCACCAAAACCCCGTGAGCTGCCTACAAAGTTTGATCTTTATTCACTGAATGTGTAAGCAGCAGTTTTATAATTGAAGGCCCTTTTCACACCTGCTAAACTTCCGGAGGAATATTCCAAAGTGTATGGACACCTGTGATGGTCAAGAGCCCTTTTCTGTGTTTGTCTCCAAACAACACAGAAGGCACTGACAGCTCGTTATCGCTCGGCAAAATGGCCGGAGGGCAGAGCAGGGATCCTTCCTGCATCCTGAGGGATGCTTCCCTGGGCCGTCTGCCCTGAAGCCGTGAACATCAACTGCCGCGGCAACAAACTGCCCGGAGACTGCGGCACAGACATCGCTGCGCCTGCCAGGGAACAAGAAAAGCTGTGTCTGCGGCTCACCGGATACCCCGCGGATGAGGCTCACCTGGGAAAGGGTTCACGGAGAACCTGACTCTATAAAAACGCAAACCCCTCCTTCAGATGTGTGGTGTCTTGGACATTAATGGAGTTGCTGATCGCAAGGGTGGTAACTGAAAGGCTTCTCGCTCGGTGACTGGGAAGACGTCGCTGGATTCATGGGGTGGTGAGCCTATTTCTCTGTTTCCTTTTCTTTCTACTTCGTGTCTTTTATAAGAATCTGCCAAGACTTCTGTTCTTCCTGGCACAGTTTTAGGGACGCTTACAATAAAATTAATTGTTTCATTTTCAAATCTCTGTCGGGCATGTGGGTTTTCCTGCTAACCGTGCAGAGTATGTAAAAGATATCCTCCCCCCGGACCCGCCGAGTAGGATGGGACGACACCGTTTATAAGTGCATCTTTGAATACGATGGTATATGCAATTGATCAGGCCACTTAAGGCCTCTGGATCACTCAACAACACAGGTGGAGGTAACAAGATCTCTTCTGAATGAGTTCCTTAAGTCTTTTCCGTGACTTGCTTTCAACATTGCTGAATCAGGAATGTCTGCCCTGAGTTACACTGTTCTGTTCAGAATATGCTTGTAAAGCAGTAACATGAAGGCTGCTTCTAACTTGGAAAATCAGAGAAGGTGCTGCAAATATTTCCATGCTTTTCATTTCCCTTCTGTCTCCACGTTTCTGTACCATGATGAAGACAATTTGTCAACTTTCCTTGTGACCTTATTAATTGGGACTTCCTTTGTTTTTTGAAAATGTACATTATCTGCATTGAGGTGTCTAGGTAGTATACATAGAATGTGTACTCTGAATCTCAGCAACTGTTTTCTGTAGGTTTTATTTTTTGAGATGTGGGGAATGAAAGAGGAACACACTATATATTATATGTATATAAGCAATGAAAAAGGTTAAAATGATTAGTTTTGGAGCTTCATCACACCAGATAGTATTTTATACAACTGCCACTTGATTCAAAGTGCAGCTTTTAAATTACAGTGCCTTAAAGCTTAAAGAGATAATATTGTTAAATTACTAAGTACTTGCTAAGATGTGTTTAGATGGCAGAGTGCAGACAGTCGTCCAGACTCTTAGTGTGACGTATAAGAGGATCTGGTCTATATTATGTATGTAATTGTATAGGTACTTAAGCATGAAATTGTGGTGTGATCTTGTTAAGCTGAATAAAATGAGATAATATCAGTGTTTATTAGAAGATCCACAACAGTTGTTGGTGGTTGCGGGGGGTGTGTGGGGATTATTAGAGGCTGACTTGGTTGTGCTGAGTCAGTATGCGAGTATTACAATCTTACAGTTTGGTTAGACATGCCAGTGTTCAGAAGACCTTAGAAGTAGAGTTCTTATGTTGGAGATATTAAGGATCTCTTGGACTTTTCTGTAATGGTAGGATATTACCTTTTTAAAAAAAAATCTAATGCACGTAATTGCTGTCTGTTTAGCTTTACATCATCTTGTTTCTTTGGAAACGGCATATCACTTGTCCTAACCAGTAGGTTACTAATTGCAGGAAGTAAGGGCACAGCCGTGTGGTGAACTCAGCTCAAATGTTCCTTCCTTACGTACTTGAAGAAATCTGAAGCCTCATTGTAGGTAAAACGCTTTGCTAATATCCATCAAAAATTTACAATAGCACTTGAGTGTATTAGCACACAAATATGTTGTGAGATCAGATAGTTCCTTTCAGTGTTCTAAAAAGCCTTCAGAAAAGTTTTTCTTATAACAAGTTTATACAAACCTTTTCTTAAAGAACAAGGAAACTAAACGTATATCTTTGGTTTAGAATATAAAAAATTCTGTGAGAATTCAGAGTAATCTCTTCAGTTTACAGCATTTCTAAGTAGAACTACTTTTCCATACCTTATGTTTGATACTGATACTGAATGATGCAGTGATTTATTTCCAAAGACTCTAAATACGAAAACAGTTTGTAGTAATTATAGATCAATGTGATTTACAATAAAGACTTGGCATTAGGATCTTGCCTAGCACATAGTAACACACAGTTGTAACATATACTTATTATTCGATTTAGTGTGTTTGTCATTTTGTATTTCATACTGGAGAGATTTCAAAATGAAATAAAAGATGACATTAAACATGAGGTGCTTCAACATACGATGTCATTTTGAAACAAAGCAGATGAACCAAAACAAATAAGAATTTTATTTACAGCATGGTTGTTATAATTTCCTTTGAGTTCTACAGTGAAAAGTCATGTAAGTAGCAGTAAATCCTACATGTTTGACTACACTAGCTAATTAAAAAATAATTACGCCATGGCATTTTGTCAGACTTGCTGGTATTCCATTAATGTGCATTTCAGATTTAGTACATAAAACATTGAATTATTTCTTATTTCTTGCTTTTGACATGTGATTCGAGTGTTTTCTGAAATAAATAAAAACAACTTATGAGATAGAAAGTTTGTTTAATTAGTTTTGAAAAGTGTAGACAAATGAATTGCCACAAAATCCTTTGCAATGGTTCTCTTCTTTCAAAAAAGCAACAAGCAGTTCAAGCTGAGAGAACTTCCTGGTACTTATCAGCCACCAACAGTTTCTACTGGACGTATGAGAAACTGCAAGCTACTTTTGAGTGTAAAATAAATGAGTGAATCCTTCTGTCTATCGATTCAGATTAAGCTTGCTCCAGTATCTGTAACCCTCCCCCCAAGGTTGTTATTGCAGTGATTTATTTAATTTGGAATTGTCAGGAACTATTTGTCTCGCACTCCTTTACACAAACACAAATTCAGGGACAAATGGACAATAGAATAAATAACAAACTGTGGTTTGGTGCATCAGAGTAATTAGCCAATCTATTGCATTTGACATTCTCTAATCGGAGTCTTTTCTGACACTGGCTCCCCTTCAGATAATTCATCTTTATATGATCAGTTACACAGGGCAGATTGTAAAGTTATAAACTTATCTTTGCTCGTGTTATACTGGACAAATTCTAAATTTAGAATGAAAGCAGAGGCAGTCTAGAGTAATTGTACTAAAATTGAACTAAAAATCATGTTCACATTATCTCTAAGTGCTTGGACAATAGCTCAGAAAAATATCATTTACATCAGCAAACTTCATTTTACCATTCTGACTTGCACATCAGAATATACTTTCATGGACAGAATGTGGTATTATTTACTGCCATTGCAATTGCAAGCAATGCATACCGTGCTGTGTTCTATTTTACATGCATAGCGGCATTCTTACCTTCTTGTTCTCCTTCAGAGGACAAGGTCTTAAAAGTAAGAATACTGTTGCAGACTCACTAGAATTTCAGAGGCAAGACACATGGTGACATTTTTCTTAGAATCATGGAATCATTTAGGTTGGAAAAGACAATTTAAGATGAAGTCCAACTTTTAACCTAACATTGGCAAGTCCACCACTAAGCCATGTTCTTGTTTCTTCATGCCTTTAAAATAACTCCAGGGATGATGCCTCAGCCATTTCCATAGGAAGCCTGTTCCAGTGCTTGATAACCCTTTCTGTGAACAAATTTTTCCTAATATCCAATCTAAACCTCCCCTGGCACTACTTGAGGCTGTTTATTCGTGTCCTATTACTCATTACTTGGGAGAAGAAACCAACACCCACCTCACTACAATCTCATTTCAGGTGGTGTAGAGTGCAGTAAGGTCTCCTTTCAGCCTCCTTTTCTCTGAGCTAAACAGCCCCAGTTCCCTCAGCTGTTACTTATAAGACTTGTGTCCCAGACCTTTCGCCAGCTTTGTTGCCCTTGGTGTTATGTGCAAACTTACTGAAGGTGCACTTGAGCACCTTGTCCAGATTGTTGATAAAGATGTTAAAACCGGCCACAGTATTGAGCCCTGGCGAATACCACTTGTTAACTGGATTTGACTCCATTCACCACCACCCTTTCGGATCTGCTGTCCGAGCAATTTTTACCCAGTGAACAAGCCATAAGCAGCCAGTTTTTCTGTGAGAATGCTGTTGGAAATTGTGTCAAAGGCTTTATGGAAGCTTAGACAGACAACATGCATAGCCTTTCCCCCATCCTCTAAGTGCGTCACCTTGTCATAGAAGATCAGGTTAGTCAAGCAGGACCTGCCTTTGATAATCCATGCTGACTGGGCATGATCAGCTGCTTGTCCTGTAAGTCCTGCTTGATAGCACTCAAGGTGATATGTTCTATGACCTTCCCTGGCACTGAGGTCAAACTGACAGGCCTGCTGTTCTGCAGATCCTCCTTCCAGCCTTTCTTATAGATGGGCATCACATTTGCTAATTTTGGATAAACTGGGACCTCTCCAGTGGCTGCTGATTAATGAAAGTGGTTCAGTGAGGACTTTCGCCTTTAGTATCCCTGGGGCCTTCGTTCTGCTCCCTGTCCTGGTCTTCCAGCTCAGAGGGCTGGATACCCAGAGAGCAACTTGTCCTGCTATTAAAGACTGAAGCAAAGAAGGCATTAAGTACCTCAGCCTTTTCCTCAGTCTTTGTCAGTATGTTTCCCCCTGCATCTAATAAAGGGTGGAGATTCTCCTTAGCCTGCCTTTTGTTGCTAGTGTATTTATAAAAATACCTTTTATTGTCTTTTGCAGCAGTAGCCAGATTAAGTTCTAGTTGGGCTTTGAGCCTTCTCATTTTCTCTCTGAATAACCTCATGACATCCTCCTGAGTTGCCTGCCCCTTTTTCCAAAGGTCTGTTGTGGTTTAACCCCAGACAGCATCTAAGTTCCATACAGCTGCTCACTTACTTTCCCCTGCCCCGATGGAACTGGGAGGAGAACTGGATAAAAAGGTAAAACCTGTGGGTTGAGGTAAGAACAGTTTAATAACTGAAATAAAATATAATAATTAATAATAGTATAATTGTGATTAAAATGGGGACAACAGAAAGAGAGAAATGAAACCCACGAATGACATGTGATGCAGAATACAGTTGCTCACTACTTGCTGAGCGATACCCAGCCTGTCTCCAAGCAGTGACTGGCCCCTCCCAGCCAACTGCCCCCAGTTTATATACTGGGCATGACATCTGTGGTATGGAATACCCCTTTGGCTAGTTTGGGTGAAGTGTCCTGTCTCTGCTTCCTCCGGGCTTCTTGTGCCCCTCTTCACTGGCAGAACATGAGAGACTGAACGGTCCTTGAGCAGAGTAAGCACTACTGAGCAACAACTAAAATGTCAGTGTGCTATCAACACTGTTCTCATACTTAACCTAAAACCCATACTAAATCTGATATGCACTGTACCAGCTACTAGGAAGAAAATTAACTCTATCCCAGCCAAAACCAAGACAAGGTCATTAACTGTCTCATTTTTCCCAAATTGCAGCTGAAGCTTGCTGCTTAGCCAGGCTGGTCTTCTTCCTCACTGGCTTGTCTTGGTTAACTTTGAACATCTGTATTCCATTACTTTCGTGTTTTAAACATTCTGCCAAAATAGTTCATATATTTAAGCAGATGACAATTTATTTTAAAACTGTAAAGCACTGGAGGAACTGTTTTAATAGCTTTTTCTTTTATTTAAGTACTACCGCAACATGTTACAGGAAGTTTCAAATTAAGCATTATTATACATTAAGCAGCAGTTGCATTTTACAAGGCAATTTCTAATTTAACATTTTTAAAAATCACTATAGGCTGCTATTTCAAATTACATTCCAAGAAATTGAAGTTTTTATGGGCAGCTTTCCAATGAAATTTTATCAAAGGTGTAGCCATAGCACTGGGATAAGTTCATATTATGTAGTAGTTAGTATGGTGCTTGCAGTTAAACACTTTAAAATTATGTCATACTTAATCTAAGATAAGTAGAGTGCTATGTATATACACATATAATTACACATACTTCAGATAGCTGATTACCTGTCTTGTTTAGAGTACAGATGTGTTTGTTTCTAACCTGATTTTCTAATAGACTTTCCCATGCATACAAGGTTTTTTGCGAAATTCATACCAAAAATTTACAATTAATTATGCTACTTAGGAATGCCAGAATTTAATAAATTATTGTTTAATCTGCTCTTTCATTATGCTGTAGTATGGCTTTCCAGGAAGTTAGTTAATTTATATAGAAAAACAAGTGTAAGTGTGCACTGCAGCAAAATATTTCTGTCTTCAAATCCTGCTTCAGACATTTTTCATTTGCAAATGCTGATATGCATCAACTGTGAGATTACATGCAAAGGAATTCAAAAGCTGCAGCCTTGTTTTTGCATGTAACTCCCAAGCATCTGACATAAATCTGAAAATGTGTAAGTTAGCGCTAGCTGCAGAGTTTCGAAGAACAGGTAAATATACACATTTGTCACTCAGAAATCCTAGGAATCATTTTCCTGCACTAAGAAAAAACTCCATGTCACCTAATTTTATAGCTGTTGAATTTAAAATAGCTAGTTGGTTTAACTGTAGATGCAGCTGGATAATGAAGAAACATAGGATGTACATCTGTGTGTGTATGTGAGAGGGAAAAGGGGAATACTCTTTTCTGTTGAAGGTGAATATTTTTAGTGAAGACTGGAAAAGTAGTTGTATCAAACTAGGAAAACTAATTTGTAGTCAAATTAGTCAGCTGGAAGATAATCAGATGAAAAGCTGGTCTCAATGTGGCAATTATTGTTTTGGGATTTTTAGCTGAAAGAGTTAAACTGGCAAAATACATGATAAAGGTACAGTTATAAAAGAAAAAAAAAAACAACAAACAAACCACACACAAAAGGCCAACCAACCAAAACCCTTTGATCATAGGGCTTAATATAAAGAAGAATCATGGGGAGTTACACAGGTTGACATCTCTTTGCTGATACTGTAATTCTAGAAGGATTGTTTGCCTTTGCCAACAGGTCTGACTCTGTTGGCAAGTGTAGACCAAGGCAGTAGTTACTGGTGATGTACAGTAGGGACAGACAAATTGTAGCAGAAAAATCTATTGATGGCTATTAATCACTGGGTGACAGGGAGAATATTCGCAGGAATTATCGTTGTATATAAAGTCTTTCTATACCTAAGCACCTGTTGCAGGTATTATCAGAGATTAGAATGTTAGATGAAAACCTTGGAAGAATTTTTCCAGCTACAGATTCAGACTCTTAATTTTGCATATCTGCAAAATAGCTGTCTGCATTTCAAGTATGTGTTTAAGCACTGATTTTAGTGAGTGGAGATCTAGTCTAGAGTATCATTTTGCTGACCTGCATCCGCTTTCAGTTTTAACGGCACTTTGTTTTTTTGCCGGTACTTACTGACAGATCATTTCCTGACCTCCCAAAAGCTATTATTTGTTTCTTTGTATTCTCAGTTTTTATTTGAAAGGAAGTAAATACCTAAACGTTGTGTTTGTGAAGTTTAGATGTGAGTTGAATACAAACAACATGAAGATAGGTGAAGGAAGAATGAAACAGCTCGTGAGAGACATGATACTCCTTCCCCTGTATGTAAACAGTGGACAGAGACTGTTTCCTGCAGAAGAAAATTCAGAGAAAGTTACAAATTTAGCAGAAGCCATCACTCTCAAATATATTTATTCCAGGAAGCTTTCTTAACTTCTGCACCTTAAATAGGTGTTCTACGTAGATAATGGGAAAAATATTTCCTTCTCTACAATTCAGGTCTTTAAGATTACAGCTTTCTCATTAATTTTCTGGAAAGAAACAATGGGTAATGGTGCCAAAAACTGAGTGGAGTTTTAACATTATAGTCAAGTTAATTTTTATCCAAGCCTGCAAGAGCCAAAAGGAAGGATCTCTGCAGGATCTAGGCATAACTAGGTAGAAACAAGCTTGTGGAGTCAGCT
Source organism: Coracopsis vasa (assembly GCA_026283785.1). Classification (NCBI taxonomy): domain Eukaryota; kingdom Metazoa; phylum Chordata; class Aves; order Psittaciformes; family Psittacidae; genus Coracopsis; species Coracopsis vasa. The sequence continues at coordinate 65,398 of JANHGB010010573.1, forward strand.
AAAGCCAAGACGCAATGCAGTCATGTTTTGAATGGACTTAGAGATAGTGGTGGAGCCTGGATGTACTCCATCTAATTTTTCATTTTGCTTACTTCTTTAACCTCTGTCCTGTTTGGTTGGTATGCACTTACGTTGCTTTTCTGTGAGATGCCTTCTGTTCAGTGACTAATGAAATGGCTGGTGTGGTTATAGTATATATGATAATAGCAAAATAATAGAATAATAGTAATATATATATGATAGTAACATTAATAGTAGCTGAGAGAAAGTTGAAATATATAGGCAAGAAACAACCTAAACTGTGAAAGTTTTCTGTTTCACCATGTCTGCAATAACAAGGAATGTCAAGGTGCTTGTGTCAGCAAACATATTCATCCCTACAGAGTAACTTGCTGCTTTCAGAGTGAGACAGCTTTTCAGTTACAGCAAAATAAAAGTTTATCTTCTGTAGAAGTGTCTTTTGTTTTTAAGAGACAGAATTTCCTAGAGTAAATGCCGCTGCCCTTCTGTTAAAGTCCATAACCACTAAATCTGTATAACTGAGGATTCAGTGTCCCATCTCATCTCTTATCATTGGCCAGTTTTAATATCCTTTCTCTCCCCAGAATATTTGTCAAGGACTTAGAAATCATCTCCAAGGTGCAAAGAAATACATTGTTGAGGATTTTAAATGGGTAAATTTCTCCCTGCATGAATAACATTGGAAGAAAAATCCTTAATTTTTTTCTTTTTTCTTTTCTTTTTTCTTTTTTTTTTTTTAAACAGAATTTGCTTTACAAGTACATTTGTTAATGAGTAACAATGGTTTTCTGCAATGATTAGAAGATTCTCTGCCTGTATTGTTTTAGTGGAACACAGAATATGGTGGCACTGATCTAATAAAAGTCAGGAGCTCATTAAAGCTTACTGAGAATAACAGATACCATTGTTTACCTGTGGCCATTTAATGTGGTATGACTTTCTACAAAAATATCTCTTTTGTTGAATCCTTCAGATTGGGCAAAAAATGATACATGGTCATTGAGAATAACTAGAGGTAGGGTCAGGTCTTGAAAAGTGTATTCAATTTTTGCTAGTGTCATCCATTATTTCAGATACCTCCAAATGCATTCAAAATGTTGTTCAAAGTACCACTGCGGGCTTGTAATGTTTCCCATATGGAGGGAGAGGTTCGGGGGAAGGCTCTTTGATTGTATAAAATAACAAATCTTTTGTGGTCTGTGCTTGAGTGTAAGTAGCTCAAGTATCTCATTATGTTAGATTTTTTTTGAGAGCTTTATCACTTTTAGATTACTAAAAGCATTGTGTGCATGAAAGCATTTCAACATGGAAAGTAGATTAGATGGCAGGGTTAGTTGGTGTCTCAAGTAGAATAAAATAATTTGAGACCTGAGTGGTGTTTGTATTCATCTGACAAAGTATAGACAGCTACATCCAAGTTTGCCATCTAGATCATCTTGGTTTGTTTTATCATGAAAGGGGAGAAAGAAGAGCTTCTGTTCATCTCATGCTTAAGAAAATATCTACAGTACATGAAAGCGATATAGACAAAATGCGTTAGATTGCGTTTTGAGACTTAATTTTATCACTTAACTGTATAGAACCATGTTAATTAGAAGTTAACCCTAAAAAGCTTAAGTAGGTAAGGTGGGTCATACTCAGCCTTTCTGTTAAATCATAAACAAAAATCTTTTAAGTGTTACAGTCTCATCTGACAATACGGTTGGTAATATTAAACCACTGATAAGTCCTGCTGATCAACATTGGTTAATGTGCTTACCCAATACCAAGTGCCAACTTGGTACCTGGATCTGGCACTGGACTTGAAAGATCTCACAAGTTCAGGCTGCAGGGATGTAATTAGAATAAATATCTTTCTTCTGGGCTATCTTGTACCCCTATGCAGATCTTTTGAGTGCATTTTACCACACAGAAATTGGAGAAACGCCATAAAGATCCAGGTACAGCACTAATGTTTTTAATAGTCATTGACTTATTTATTGGAATCAAATGCTCTAATAATATGCTCTTGTACTGGTTTTGCCTAGGATAGAGTTGATTTTAATGATAGTAGCTTGTATGGTGCTGTTTTCGATTTGTGACCAAAACAGTGTTGATAGCACACCAAAGTTTTAGCTATTGCTGAACAGTGCTTGCACAGCTTCAAGTTCTTTTCTATTATTCTGGTGAAACAGGAACTGCCCCTCCAGTGAGTGGGCTGGGGATGCACAGGAAGCTGAGAGGGGGCTAGAACACCTGACCCCAACTGACCAAAAGGATATTCCGTACCATATGATGTCATGCTCACGAGTAAAAGCTGAGGAAGAAGGAGGAAGGCGGGACATTTGGAGTTACAGCATTTGTATTACCAAGTAATCATTATGCATTATGAAGCCTTGTTCTGGAAAATGGCTTCACACACAGCTTTTACTTCACTTATTAAACTGTCTTTATCACAACCCACAAATTTTCTCATGTCTTCTTTTTACATGAGTGAGCAGATGTGTGGGGCTTACCTGTCTATCAGGTTTAGCCCACAATAGCTATTTCACCTCCCATATGAAGATAGGCTGAGAAAGTTGGGGCTGTTCAGCCTGGAAAAGAAAAGGCTGCGTGGAGACCTCATAGCAGCCTTCCAGTATCTGAAGGGGGGCTGTAGGGATGCTGGGGAGGGACTCTTCATTAGGGACTGTACTGGTAGGACAAGGGTTAACAGGTTAAAACTTAAACAGGGGAAGTTTAGATTGGATATAAGGAAGAAATTCTTTACTGTGAGGGTGGAATGGGTTGCCCAGGGAAATTGTGGATGCTCCATCCCTGGTGGTGTTCAAGTCCAGGTTGGACAGAGCCTTGGGTGGCATGGTTTAGTGGGAGGTGTCCCTGCCCATGGCAGGAGTGTTGGAACTCGATGGTCTTAAGGTCCTTTCCAACCCTAATTATTCTATGATTCTATGAAATGCAAACAATATTAATGCAAACACAAAACGCACTAAACACCTCATGCTGTTTCCTTCTCTAGTTGATCAAGATAAAAGCCCATTAGTGGAAAGTTTATTGGCATACATACACGTATATACAATGTGGATCTCTCCAGAGGCTGGCTTTGGACAGTGTTGTGTGAGTGGGTAGCCTGAAAGTTTTAACATTTTCCTAGTGCTATTTTGCATCTAAATTGCAACACAAAATGCAATAGGAAACTGTGTATTTGAATTTTGGATCCACAGATCTGCATTAATGAGCTGGGATTTGATGAACATATAAAGAAGTAGAATTTTTGCATTGAAATAAGAAAAAAAAAAAAAGAAAACTACTCCTGTCTTACCCTGAATATTAGCTTGGTAATCATGAAGCCAAAAGAAGTGAAAGGTAGCACAGGTTCAGGGTGGTTATATCCTTTATATTTTGCCTCATTTTTAACACTTGAACCTAAATGGTTTTGAACTCTTTCTCTTAGCTTTGAGCAAGAGAAAGAAAATGTCTCTCCAGCAGACATTCAGATTACTCTGTAGTCATTGCTTCATGAGCACCTCTGCTGATTTTTATCTATTTTTGAAAACAAGTTTACATCTGTTCCTCATAGGTACTGAACAAACATTTTCCTTTAAAGTATATCAAGATGTGTCTTTATATGATTGCTTTACATTCAAGACTTTAGTGAGTAGATTTCATGTTTCTTTACATAAGAATCAATGTTGCTTATTATTGCAGCTTTCTCATAAGTATCACAATACTTGGTAGTTAATTTAAAGATATTATTCTGGATGCAAACAGCTGCATGATACAGCCTTCTATGCTTTAGATGACTGAATTTCGCAACCTTAAATTTGTGAGTTAGTTTGAAAATGTCATTAGTAATTAACATACAAAAGGTTTTGAAAGAATATATATGTACGTGTGAAATGGAATCAAGATACAGCTCTGTCTACGTGTTAAAATCAGTGTTATATTACATATATAGGTTACAATATGCATATACATACACATAACATGCACATATACATATTTAACAGGTTATAACAATATACGTATGTGTGTGAAAATGTCAAAATTAGCTCAGGAGTTTGGAACCTTTTAATTTTCCATACTGTGGCTGCAATATATGCTTTCCTAAAATAATACGTTATCTTACAATTATATGGTATTTTTCATCCCTAGAAATCAACAGAGGCCTATTTCTCAGTTTCATGGAATCCATTTTACGTTTCATGACAATACAATGGGCCATTTGGTGGACACAACTTCACTTTATTCTCATTTTCAGACCCCTTTAAACTGCACAGATATATAATCTTGCCGTTGCGTAACCAGAAGTCACAACCAGGATCGTCATTAGAAGAATCAGTGTACTGATCACTGGGACTCAGCAACATTGCATGACTCTTAAGACAGCAAGGGAAGGGATATTAGATAGGAAAGATAAAGAGACATCTTTAAAAAATTTAAACTGACTTTTAAATGTTAAAATTGACTAGGCATTCCTTTTTTAAAAAAGATTTTATTTAATTAAATGTTACTAAGTCACTGAGCAATAAAATTGGACAGCTTCAGTAAAGAAAAATGTACATGCTGTAGTCACTAAGGAATGTGCCATGACTGAAAGTTTTCAGTCTAAAATAACACATAATCTAAGGCTAAAATAATTCTATTTGCCAAGAGACTACTGAGACGTCCACTAGAACAGGATCCTCAATGAGCTACTAGCTGTTACAGTCACTAATGCAACAGGAAGTAAAATCCATACAATTGTCAGAGACAGCTGGGAAAGTGCTAATCTGCCACCCATTCATACACTGTTGATCAGACTGAACTGAAGGAAGCAATCTTTCTAAGGGAGTGACTAAAACAGCAAAGGTCAAAAGAGAGATTTCCTTTCAGAGAGAGGATGGTAAAGGCTAATGCTGTTTCTCTGCCTTCTTTACAGAACCACCTTGCAAAACCAGACATTTCACCCATCACAGTTTCAGTGGCATTCCCTGCAACAGGGTCAGTAGAAGGCCATACTTTCAGAGAGCAAAGACCACTTCTCACAGATAAAACATTCCAAACCTCTTATCAGGGGCATGAACTACAGTGAAAGATACAGCACTAGGAAGACAAGGCAGTTATCATAACTGCTTTAACAAAAATCCTGTTTAAATAGACCTGCAGATTTTAACACCTCCTAATTGCAGGGCACCCCTATATTCACAAAGAATGTTGCTTATGCTTGGTGATGTTGTGCGTAAATTTATGAGTATGATAAATGAAGCTGTAGCCCGCTTTTTAATCATTCATGAAGTTTCTCTGTCATCTTCAGTCACACGTACAGGCCAAAAGGAATACAGTACCAACAAAATAATCACCTCCAAAGTTTATGAGAGATATGATTTCTTCCTCCTTCTAAGGATGTGACCTCCTTACCCTTAATCATATTTCTCATGAGTTCTCTTCTGTGAATGATAGACTGTTGTTAACATTAAAACCAGCAGCTGATTAAATCTCAGCAGGAGTGACAACCAAGTTTTAAATCTCAGGGACTCTAGAGTAAGCACCAAGGTCATATAGCATTGCTTTGGACTCAGGCTGGTAAACGTGAGATTGTAATATGGAGCACCAAAACATTAAACACCTTGATCTCAGTATTTCCTACTTTGCCCATTTAGTAGTCAAATGCAAGTTCTAAACCAACAATACTTCTTGTAGATTTTTTTTTAAAAGACTCCTGCCTTTCTACTAGTCTTATCATACCCAAGTTCACATCAGCTACTGAAATTGAGATGTCTGCATCCTTCTGGTCTTTATATTTTTTTTCTAACCCTAGAATCTTAAGTGCATCATTGCAATTCTACTGTGCTAAGAAAACCCTCTAGCAAAATTTTGTCAGCTTGCTATCAGGTTTATGTTTTAGGATGGTATTGAAGAAAACTGTCTTGATTATAGTTCGATAAATTCTCCAGACAATTTATGTTAATTTTTTTAATGGAAGGGAAGTTTGGAACACAGTGATTATTAAAACAGGGAAACTCATCCAGCCTCTTATTAGATTAGATAAGGAAGTCATTTTGCTTAGAGCAACAAATTTGAAATCTCTTCATTTTCTTTCCCACTCGTGTGACTCCAGCAGTTCAGATAAAACAAGCAGTTAAAGCAGATGATGAGTATCAGATCTCAAGTTAATACAAAGTAAATTGAATTCTGATGTATCTCTTCTCTTTGCAACTTTGCTGCAGGTGACAAGGTTCAATTTGCAAATATTTTAACTCATTAAGCAACATTACAGAGGTCCCAGAGTCAGAGAGAAATAAATAAACATCTTTTAGCTTAAAGGATTTCCTGCCCCAAACAAACATGAAGTACACTTCAGGTTTATGTATTGGTTTTAATGAAACTCACATTATAAATCATCATCACCATTTTCCTTTCACAACAGCTATTTTCTATTTTCAACCATTTTGTTAGTTGGCATACATACTCCAGGAAGCCTTCCAGTAGACGTGCCTTAATAAAACCTTGCTGCAACCAACCAAAAGACTTTAATTGACATCCATGGGTTTTCAGTCAGGCCCTCCTTAAACACTGCACATCTATGCTTAGCACAGCTATATTTGGGATTATGCAGTGTCCAAAGATACTTGGTGGCAGATTATGAGGCTGGATTTACATTATTCTGTGAAACTCAGTGAATTCACATCTAGTGATAAATTCAAATAAGTACATGAATATCTCTTTTCTCTTAAGGGCTCACCAAAAACACTTTGGAAAGAGACTTTGTCTTGCAGCATCAAAAGACCTGAGAAAGTTGGGACTGTACAGCCTGGAGAAGAGAAGGCTGCGTGGAGACCTCATAGCAGCCTTCCAGTATCTGAAGGGGGGCTATAGGGATGCTG
>JANHGB010010575.1:0-17051 GCA_026283785.1 Coracopsis vasa
CACTAGAGCAGGTTGCTCCAAGCCCCTGTGTCCAACCTGGCCTTGAACACTGCCAGGGATGGGGCAGCCACAACTTCTCTATTGAGGTGATGAGACTGCCTTTGCCTTATTTCTGTACATTAAAGTATAAATCCCCATCATTTTTAGACCAAATTAACACATTGCTGAAGATGTCTCACTAGGGGGAGGGCTGCTGCTGTTAGCTAGGATGGGAGGTTTGGGTTTAGTGGTTCCAGCTGACCTGACAACTGGCATGTGGTGTTCATGTCATGGAGATTAATATGGTGACAAGGGCCAGTCTGAAAGTAAACTACAAAAGTTAGCATTTATTTTCCATTAGATGAATGTGATTAATTTCAGTTCTCCATTTAACAGATGTGAAAACTTAAATACATCATTCTAGAGCAGTGTATTAACCACTGTCTTTTATTTTTGGCAATTAAAATTCTTCTAACAAATTATTTATGTCATAATATTAATGAGGAGCAAATCAGTGTTCAGCTTGGTTTAAAAGAGAAGAGAAAACAATACAAAATGGTTGATACGAGTATTTTTCAAACCTTGGAAAAGAGGAGAGAGAAATCCATGACCTTTAATCGCTTTCAGGTATTTTTTCTTACTTTCTTGTGAGAAGAAAGCAGACCAGGGTGTCCATTTAGTTGCTAAGTGCTTTTCTAGTCAAGGTGTACTCATTATGTGGCTTCTGAAACACTCGTGTCACCATCCTAGAAAGACTTGGTCTGTCTTGTGTCATCACAATGTTATGTGCAGAGAAGTGTTTTAAAAACATAAAGAGAGGAAAAAAATCTGGTCCTGGGCATTATCACTTTTATAGTAACCTGCTTATTTGGATGGCTCCATTTTCTAAAAGGACTGGAATACAGTGATTCAGGCAAATAAACAGCTTCAAATTAATCAACTTCTCCAACTCAGTTGTTGCTCTTAGATTGGGCTTAAGCAGGTCTGAGAGTTGAATTGTATTATGCTTTTAGTGTACAACTCAAGATTACTGTTCTCTTTCCCAGGTGGACATTAAATAAATGACTTTTTTTCCTTACTGTTTATGGATGAATGTGATGTGTTCACCTACTAGTGGAAAAAGAGGAATTTAAGCTCAAATATACTTGCTCTGATTTCTTATGTTAGAATAGTTTTACTTGCTGAATGAATCATTTGTCGACATCAGATTTATAGGAAGTCCCACTTCAAATGGTTTGCGCACTTGACAGACTGGGAGTCAATTTGAAACCATTAAAAAATAGAGGTTTCTGTTGAGAATAAAAAGCAAAAAAAAAACCCTTTTTGATAGAGAAATTAAAATTTCCAGCAAAAATGGAATTTTCTGGAAGATCATTTTGTCAGCACTTTATATAGACAAAAAATTGTGGATGGAGAAAGTAAGTGGTTGTAGAAATTTAAGGAAAAAATGATTTTGAGCTCTGTATCCTCGGAGTGATCTATGTTGCACGCTTGACTTTATGCATGTGCTACTCCTATTTTCATCCTCTTTTCCATACTATTAAATCCATATAAGTAGACTTCTTGTTTAAACATGTGAGTGATTTACTTGCTGCTATCTTCTGGGAAGACATCAGTTCTAACTAGAAGTTGCCATGTAAAGCTTGAGCTGTTATAAGGGAAGAATAAACCATTTAATATCCCTCAGTGTGAATTATGCATCTGATTTGATGGCTTGGGAAAGGCCAGGGTCTCATCTGCACTAGAAGAATCTGCTGTTCTGTTATCACCTTGCCACAGGTATAAGATTTTTGGGTCACTGTTCAGCTCAAAATGAGACTCAGTCAAAAAGATTTGTTGTTCCAGTTCCATTCAGAGGTGGTTTTTAGGTTATGGCAGTTGTGGGAGACAATCCTTAAAGACAGTGTGAGCAGCACTTTGGTTTTTACTTAACGTTCATGCTGCGATAAAAGCTGTTGACCTGGGATTAGCAGGGCAGAGGAAACATCCGAAAACACATTGGACTGGCACTAATTTGGGAGTTTGTTTTCTAACAAAGGTCTCTGGATTATTAAAGACTAAAAATACAGCCAGTGCTTTGTAGGTGGTTGGGCTAGACAGGTGCATTAACAGCACAGTGGGGAGAGAAGTCTCATGGAGCCTTTTATTGTTACATTTCATGCTGTACTTGACCTTGGAAATGCTTAAATTGTAGCTTTCAAGTAAAAACTAGCAGTTATATTTTACAGCGTTCTGTTTCATGAGGCATTAAACTTGCTATTAATAGTTTTGAGTAAAGTCTTTTCATTTTCTATAGGTCAGAAATGAAATTTAAAAGTATATAAAATACAGTTGCTGGCATGTGAGTTCATTGCTTCTTTTGGCTTCAATAACTTTGCTTTTTAAACCGTGGTTACTCCCCAACCCCTTCACTCAACATTAGGAGCCTCTTTTCCAAGTGTGCCTTGTGATAGACGTGTGTACCATTGGGCTTTCCCAGCTTGACCTTGTGCTCTGCTGCACGTGTGCAAGCCATGGGCTTTCTGTATTTTGTTGTTGGATAAAACAGCCCAAAGACAAATGCCAAGGCCAGCTTTGCAAGGTGCGTAGCTACACATCTGAGCACAACCAAGTCCTTTGCTCTTGCAGAAGAGGCACAATGAATCAAGAAGTCATGTTTGAGGAGTGGGTTTGCTCTCTGCCGGGTTAGCTGGTGAGCTTTAAGCTTCTTTGCATTTCTCAGTTCTTTTGTTTGCCCTGGGCTAGGTTTTGTGGGATATATGGTGGTTTGCTGGGCTCAAGAAGATGTTTCTTTCCATCTCTTTGCAGCCTGAGCGGATTTCAGGAGAACAGTATGGAATTCACTCGGACGTTTGGAGTCTAGGGATTTCCTTCATGGAGGTATGGAAATATCTGTCATTCTCATGTGCACAAGGCAACAATCAAGTTAAATCTAACATATGAATATTTTCATGTAATCTTTACATACTCTTCTATATGTGCATGTTTTGAACTATTGCTAAACTTCTTGGCTGTATTTAGAATGGATTTGTTCTTACTGCCTTCAAATTAGGTATTAGAACCTCTGTAAAAACCATTAACAGTCTAATAGAGCTCCACATGGGAGTAAGAAGTAGGGCCTGGTCCATGAATGCCTCTGCATCCTGTCAACACCTGTAGGATTGAAGATGATGGTGTTTCTGTATTTCTTCACAGGCTGGGAGAGAGGGAACTATTATTAGGATTAAAATGGCATTATGCAGATTCCAGGTTCAAGCTGGTTAATGGCCTTGCAAAATCTTTGTAGAAATATTTGCCCAATGGTATGACTCCTTCCCTGTGTGATTAAATGGTTTGGGTTAGAAGGGACCTTAAAGCTCATCCAGTTCCAGCCCCCTGCCACGGGCAGGGACACCTTCCACTAGAGCAGTGTGTCCAACCTGGCCTTGAACGCTGCCAGGGATGGGGCAGCCACAACTTCTCTGGGCAAAGGTGCCATTCCCTTTTCTTCTGGTGTAGTATCTGATACATCACTGTATCGTTATGTCATATAATGATAAAGCAATAATTAAGGTAAAGCTGAATATGCCTTTTGGTGAAGTGCAACTGATGTTTTAGCAGACAATTAGATAGGAGGTAAGTAGTCTTGGTGCTGCCCCCCTGCATCTTAGGCAAATTTCACATATTGTAGCCTAAAAGTTAACGGAGAATATCGTTACATTTTCAACCAATAAATTCCTTGCCAAATCAGTTCTACCCGCAGTGGAAATACTTAATGCTGAATCACTGCATTCAGCTCTTGTAAATCTTTCCCAGAGTCTGACTGAAGCTAGCTCTGAATTACAGCAATGACATACTTTAACGTGTCACAGGGGATGCAGGTCTCTTAATTTGTTTTACTGCAAATTTTAATGGCTTGTGATGCTGGAGAGCCCTCACAATTTTGGGAGAGATACAGAATGTGCTCATATACACTCTATAAATTAATCCAGCCAGCAAAGGGCTAAATCCAGACTGTACTACATGAAGACTTGACTGTGGTATTGTCCTGGTTCGTGGTTGAATAGGGGGATATAAATGCAGAAATCCTATAGAACAAGCGTTTATTGGTTCCTTTGCTGAATAAAAGATGTATTTTGATGTGTAGCAGCAATCTGATGGTTTACCATGTAGACCAAGATATTTGGAGTGTAGTTTAGGATTTTTAGTAGGTAACCTGTCTGGTCGTGAATATGATTTGAAGGATGAATTTCATGTTGTATCAGCCAACATTAAGAAAACCTTTAATTTGCATTTTATCTCCTCTTTTAAACCTTCTCAACTTTTTTTTCCCTCTTCTCTCACTTTCCACCAATGTTTTCTGAACCAGATGTACAAAAACCAATTTGGTTTGGTGTGCTTTGTTAATTGGGATGTCATCTGGTCCTCCGGGACCTCTCTTCAACATGATCGCTGCTTTATTGAAGTGGTTTGAGTGATGTGTTAAATGATGAAAGCAAGGACACTGCCTTAGAAAAATGGCTCAGAAAAGGTGAAGAAGATGCTCAAAGAGCCACGCAAGGTCACTGTCATTAAAGTAACACTGTATTGACATGGGGATTGGTCGTGGAGACACCCAGGCCCTCGTTGATGGAGCTGTTAAAAAGGGAAGCTAGCATTTGCTGTAGGATTTTAAAATCATCTCCGCTTAGAGGTGCAATACTCCAATCCCTGCGACTGGTGGTAGCACTGTTAGAGCATGTTAATTTAAAAGAAATGGCATGTAGGACCAAGTTAGCAAGGGCTGTTCTGATGGATGAGAATATAAATTATCAGCTAGGTGAATCTTCTTAGTTTCTTTAATATTCTTCTGAGCCTTTCAAATGTCTTGGATTTCTTTGCTGCAAAGCTTCGTGTAATGCAAAACTGAGCTTTACTTTTGAAGGTTAAGAAAACTGCCCCAAAAACTTGCTGGCAGAGCATGAAAAGTGTTAGGTGGTGGGAACCACCTGAGTATTGAGAGTGGTGAGTGTTGTTGTTCCTTTTGAAGTAAGAGATGTCTGAGGGTGCTCACTCTTTCCTTTGCCAAAAATAAGGAAGAAATTAAAAATGAAAATAAGTAAATTTAAAAAGTGCTGCTAGCATTATTATTAGTATTATTATCATCATCATTATTATGAGTTTGCTGGAAACCTGGTTAAAGTGTTTCATCACAAACAGTTTGTGTGTTTTCATGAGGTTTTAGATGTTTCCTTGAGGTGCTCCTGGCTTGACAAAGCGAGTTCAATTTAAACCAATGACATTGCTGTCACTCCACTGAAGACTGTGTCAGCGTTTTCATTTATAAAAGCTGTTTTCCAAGGGTTTATAACTCAGTCATAAATACACTCCGGGCTGGGCTGAGCCTGAGAGCTGTGTGAGCTCTGTAACCTAGGCAGCCTCCCTCCAAGAGCCGTGTCCTGCACAGGATAAACACAATTGCCTAATATTTCTTGTTAGTCTCTAATATGACTCTTATCCTGCGTGGCTGTGAGCTGAAAGTGGACTCTGAAGCATCCAAAGGAGGCTAAAATTCATCTTGTTGGTTTCTAAATAGGCAGCGTTCTTGTCCAGTGGTGCCTTTTTGGTGAGCAGGTATGCCTTCAGCAGAGCCGCTTCTCCTGGGATAAGAGACTGCTGCCAGAGACAAGAACCTGGGTGAGAAGTGCTTTTGATGGGACCGTGTAGGGCTGGTGTCTTCTTTGGTCCTCCTGCTTCTGCAGGGGGTTGCCTCTTGGTGTTCTCCTGGATTTTGCCATCTCGGAGCTGACTGCTGAGAAGCACTGGCATGCTCTTGAAACAGGACTGAGGACCGGATTCTCCTGTGTGTTCTGAGGAGAGAGATGGTAGGTGAGAAGGGAGTTTTGGGAAGGGAATGGAATAGAGTTGTGATCAGAGGTGTTTGGTGAGGAGAAGTATAGGCTTGCACATCTTTGCCAGAAGATCCAGGGGTCATTTCATGTACCAGTAAAATTGGTATTGTATTATATTCTATTACAATGCATAAAATAAGTGATTTGCTTATGCCACAATACTAGTAAGTTCTGAAAAATGAATACTCTCTAATGATACCTTTTTGCACCTCCTTTTCCATCACATCCTAGTCTCTGCTTTCTGCTGTTCTCTGCTGATAAAAAGAGCTACTTTTGCTGTGTTTCAGGCCTCTTTTTAAAACTACCTCTTCTTGCAAAGCTGATCAGTGTTCTCTCCTTCAGAGAAAAGGAGCTTGTCTAGCAGTTTTAATGTTAGAAACAAGTTCTTTAAACTCCCAGAATGAGAACATGACAGCAAAGAGGAGGAACATGTTTGAAGAGGGTGCGGCAAAGAAGCTCTGCTTTAAGATTATTCCCTTAAAGATTGAAATGCTTTAGCTGCATGAAACTGATGTAAAGACTTGTGTATATGTAATCTGGTTAAGGAGAGGAGGTTTCAGAAGAACTTTCTAAGGAGTCTGAAACGTGTCATCAGTCACGCATCCTCAGCTTTGATGTGATAACGGTTCGAGATGAAGATTGTGAGCTGTCTGCAGGAAGCTCTGCAGACCATGATTTAATCTTCTTCAGGAGTTCACTTAAGCATGGACGTTATTGTTGGTCTTTAATCAGTATTACACCCTTGCCTAAACAATAACAGGTAGACAGATGCTGGGGTGGAATCTGAGACCTGAAGCTTGGTGGTACAGCAGAGTTTCTGTAGCGGCACTGAGATGTGGTGAAGGTTTGGTAGCAAGGGGTACAGTCATGATGAGGCATCTGTGAATCTGTGTGAGGCACAGCCCATGCAGTGACCTCCAGTGTCAAAAGCCACACTGAGCAGAGCCAGGAGGAATATTAATTAAAATAGCCCATTAGAAAATGGCAAGGGTCAAGCTTAAAAAGAAAATGAGAATTGCATTTGATCTCCATACAGAGCAGGAGTCTTGATATTGTAACAGATCCTTGGCTGGAGTGAGAGGTGTCTGGTCAAGTGACAGTTCTTACTCGGCTTGGCCTTGCTTTTTGTCTGCTTGTAGGGAGCAGGACTTTATTTTACTTGATTAAACTGGAGATACAAGGAAATGCCCTCCCGTGGTGATACTGGTGGTGCTAGTGGAGCCATTGAGAATAACAGGAGGCATGAGGAAAGCAAGGAAGTAAAAAGCACTTTGTTGCAATGAGCCTCACCTTGTTACTCTGGTTTTAAGGATTGTAGTAGTGTGACAAATACGGGCAAATCCTCAGATGTTTCACTCAGCGTTGGGAGTGGCTGTAGCACGTGCAGAGTTCTGCTCAGTGATTTGAGTTGTTCTCATTGTATTTATGTAGTTTTGCTCATTCTGTACTGGATGCTGTGTTCCAGAAACTTGATCTTAGGAAAAACCTGGCCTATATATTTGTTATTTCTTCTCCCTTGAGCTATTTCAAGGGATTTTTCCAAGCAGTGCCCGTTAGCTCCATTTCCTCATCTGCCATCTTCAGCAGCCGCCAAGATGAAGCCGGACAATGTCCAGCTCCATCGCGATCTTTGTGGTAGTGGAATTAGAAGTAAAGGTACCAGTGCCTGAGGGTTGGGTCATGAATTAATAATTGCTGTGTGGTGGGGGAGGCCCGCCAGAGTAGCTGAGAATGGGGAAGTTGCCTCGCAGAGCGCTATCAATCACTCAGTGACCATAACTTCCAGTAATTAGTGTATTTTATGGGCCTTTGCTTCAGTGACTCGGAAGCACATATGCTCCACTCACAGCTAAACTTAGCCAGAGTAATATTCCAGGATGATTTATCCGCTTGCTGCACTGGGATGTAACCCTATATTAGGTGAAGATTGTGAACTAAGCTGCAATAAAGTGTAAGTTTAGGTACAGTTTGCGCGGGTTGAGACCTCAATGTATCATGTTTCACAGCAATTGCTCTTAGGCCGCTGTGGGCAGTCTGTGTGGCAGCAAAATAAATAATACAGTTCTCTGCCCGAGTGTAAGTATGAGTGGACAGTTAAGGGATAACATCGTACCTGGTGTATTTGTGATATATAGGATTGTGTAATTAATGTTCCCTATTCTTACACTGTGCAATATAGTTTCTGCTTTTTAAAAGTCCAAAATTTAGGTGTATTTGTCATTCAAACCTGCCTTTTCCTGTTATTAGATTGGTTTGTAATGGTGAACAAACTCTCTCCTGCCAGTGGAGATGGAGAACAGCTGGAATTGAGCTGCATTTCTACCAGCACAACCAAATCTTAACACTTCTTTTAAGTACTGACTCTAAATCCAGAGAACAGCTAAGCAGGAAGCCTCTCTGCTCAAACAAGCATCCTCGTTAATCTTTATGGACCATTTGTGTGAATCTTGCACCTGACAATTTCCTCAGATTGGCCCTGAAAGGCCCCTGTCCCACCTTTTTCCCTTCAAAAAAGGCGCTGCTATTCTGAGCAACACCTTTGAAGAAGCAGCAGTAAAAGCCTGGTAATACAAGGGATTTGTGGCGAGGAAGAAACGTGCAGTTTAATCACGATTGTCTGCAGCCTTTGGTTTGCGGTGCATTTACTGTAGTTCATATTTAAAAGAAGTCAAAGTGAAACTAATTATCTTTAATTAAGGTGAATTAGGCTTTGATTTTTAATATATTTTTATGTAGAGAGATCTCAAACTCATCTGCTCAAGCCAAGGAATGTCCCAAAGGTTATTAGGGCATATTTCTGTTGGGCCTGATGGTATTAGTAATAACCTTCTTCCTCATAGTCCTAGACATGAACAAATATGTCACTTCATCAGTCTCTGTTACCCGCGCTTATGCCCCTCCGCAGGGGTCGCAGATTCCACAAGTTCCCAGCTAATGGCGTTATACATTAAAAATTGAAGCTTTCCTCACTCTGAGGCCTTTCAAGGCTTTGTTCTTAAGCCCCAGACACTTTGGAGTGCAGCTGCAAACTATAGGCAGAAGATTAAATTAATTTGTAACTCTTTTTTTCGGCCTGCATTACTAAATCCTGCACATTTAATTGAAACCCTACTTCAAGATGCTTTGTGTTTCTGTTCTTCTTTGTTGTCGGTTTAACCTCCGCAGCACTTTAACGCTGGTAAATTGCTGTTATATCCTTTTGGATTCTTTTTTTTTTCAGCTGTGCAATAAGAGGACACTGGAATTGATATTAGAAGGAAAAAAACAATCTTAGAGTAGTTTTTGAGGTATTTAATATTTATTAAGGTCCATACCCTGCAGAGTTTCAGGTGATTTTAAGCCATCTATCTAGGAATGTATAAATTGGTCTTGGTATGAAATTTCACCTGGGGAATTTTATGTTATCCAGTAGTTAAGTCTGGTTTTTAAAGTTTCCTGTGTCTGAATGTTCCGAAGTGGCGGCTGCTTTTCCATAAGCGGAGGGTTTAACGGCAGTGCACCATCTAAATGCAAAATCCTGAGATGGAAATTTAATTGTGTAAAATGTGCTCAAGGTAATTAAGAACAAAGTTTAGAACATTTCAGACTATAAAGTCCTCCTTCAGCTGGATCATTGCGATATTGTAAGTGCTTATTTTCAATTTGCAGTTATGCTGAGAAACATGGAATGTGTCTAAATGAAGACTAAAACCATCCCATGCTTTTCAGTATAACTGTAAATTAAAAAACAACTTGTCCAACGTCGACAATAATCTAAGTGGGAGATTTTATTGCCCGAGTGTCCTAAAAATGTGCTTTGAACTTCTTTCCCTCTGTCACTTTCTGAACAGGATAGGGACCAAGTCACTGTTGTAGTTCTTACATGGTCAAGCAAGTCAAGAGGGATGTAGAGAGAGCAGTTTGTCAGTGAGGATTCCTGGATTTCCATTTGCCGTTCCAAAACCGTTCATTACATAATTTGACCGAGTCATTTTAATTTTGTGCTCACATTAAATGTATGTAGTTGAGGTTAGAGTTGCTTTCCAGCCCTTCTTATGGCTGCTCCATCCAAGGGGTTTATTCACCTGCCTCTACCAAAACTGGCTGCCTCCTGTTTGCTCTCCCCAGTGTGGTTTTAGATATAGTTTGATAAAAATCACCATAAAATGAGTGGTTGAAGTGCTCCGATGGGCTACTTCTGTGTCTAAGAAAGTAGTAGTTAAAACCACACTCACTACCACCCTCCCTACAAAACCCTATGCAGACAGGTAGTTGCTCTGAGGTGTGATGGTGTAGGATGGTGTAGGAAAGCGTTATTCTGGCATATTTCTTGCTGATATAGTCTGATTCTCATTTATATTTCCATACCATGCTGGCATTGCAATTGACTGGGCCTTTTTTAAATGATGGGTTTTGCTGTTCTTGTGTATTGGGAAGGTATCCATAGGGAAATGAGAACCAGCTCCTTGAATTCTAAGCATTCCCTTTTTTCCTCCTTAATATCTAGAGCTACATAAACTACCATTCAGTGCCCAAACCGAAATAGTGTGAATGGAAATACTGTATTTTTGTTATAATGCCTTAAAATTGCAAGTTCCTGAGTGTCATCACATATAAATGCAGAGGAGATAAGTGTTTGATAGTGCTTTAGGTTGGTAGTTTACAATTGTTTGTGTCCTGCATTGGGCTTGTGCTGCTCATGTTTAGATGACTTCCTGGAGACAGATGATAAAAGTATGACAGTCCCTTTAGTGAAGCTCTAATCTGTTTGTTTTGGGGTGGTTTTTTTCTTTACTTTAAGTGTGACACTATTTATAAATCTAGATCTGCACGCAGAGGTCATTGGTTGGCTGAACTTAAACCGTTTTACTTAGTAAATTTAATTAAGAAAATACAGTGCAACTCATAAGCAAATGAGTTTTTCCTAGTTTTAAACCAAACCACCCTCTTGAGTGCTGATTGCCTTGCTCGACCCCTGGTGATACAGAAACAGGCAAAATTAAAAAGGACATTAAAGCTTCATTAAATCTGAAACACATTTAGTACAGTGACATATCTGCAGGCTATTTCAGGGAAGATTACATACTCTTTGGTAAGTTTCTTAATTTATAATACCTTGACAATCTTGCAGGGAAGAAACAACTCTGACGAGCTGAAGCAAGTGATGGTTCAGGGGATGCAGAAGTGGCCCATGAGCTGTCCGGGGCTGTGTCACTTTGCAGTTCCCAGTCAAGGAGCAGCTTCACTGAGAAACGTGTTTCTTTTTCCAACTTGCTCCTGAGGCATGTTGGATTCTTCAGAGCTCATTTGTGCACCCAGTGCTTACGGCTGGCAGAAAACTGCTCTTTCCCCAATTACTGTGCTGCCTTTGGAGCCCCTGCTGAGGTGTGTGGTGGTCGAGGGGAAGAATCATCAGTGAGAATGAGAATGCTTAGTTTGGAGTCATCAGTGAGGCTGTGGTCGTTTTTCTGCTTAAATAAGATGTGCAGACCGATGCCCTGTGTGTGTAACCATAGTTATCTTCTTGTTCTACAGTGGGATAACTATTGCATTCCTACAAGTCTGTAGCTATTGTGATGTCTGTTCCTACGTCAGTTGTCATTGGAAAAATCAGGATTTTTTCTGCTTCTGTTCGGAGAAAAGTGTTTGGCATCTATAGGTTTATTTCTAGGCACTTTAGGCTATCACAGCAGCAGTGCTTCTTAGGATCTCAAGCAGCTTTTTGGAAGTTACAGATGGTTCTTCCAAAAGAAGATGAATAAAAGGGCATGTTTTAGTAGGTGCTGGTCCTTAAGACTGAACATAACAGAAAACATAGGATCTTGGCTTAATTGTTTAGCAGTGTATTTCAAAGCCTGCCATCAGAGAGCAACTGGAGTAACACTGAGCTGGGAGAAGCTGTGAACCAGATATGAGTGATAGAAAGGATGGTGGTCAAACTGCTTAGCTCAGGTTGATTTGTTGTGAGGATGAATTTGCTGTGGAGAGAAGCGCTCTGCTCAGCACTGCACCAGAACCAAAACTGGAAGGCAGAATTCACCCCAAAGAGTTGAGTCTTAAAAGGCAAACCTGAAAGACAAAGCACAGAAGAAACCCAGAGGAGGAAGGAATATCACTGTGGAGAGCTTGAAGAGATCTTCTCACCTCAATGTTGTTCCCTGTTCCAGTGTCTCTCACAAGCCAGATTTCTTCTACATTCTCTGGGTGTTTGTCTTATAAACCAAGTAACACACAATCTCCGCATGGAAGCCTGGAAACAGATCCTGGCTTTCAGAGATGAGTGGCAGAATAGAAACATCTCAGAAAGAAACATACTGTTGGGTATGCTCCATCCCTGGTGGCGTTCAAGGCCAGGTTGGACAGAGCCTTGGGTGACATGGTTTAGTGAGAGGTGTCCCTGCCCATGGCAGAGGGGTTGGAACTTGGTGATCTTAAGGTCCTTTCCAACCCTAACTATTCTATGATTCTATGATTCTACAATGAAATAAATAAATAAATAACCAGAAAGATGAATAAAGAAGTTACATTTCCTGACCTCTGCTCCCCAGGCTCGGAAACCCTTTTCCAGTCTTAAAGCATTCAGAGCATATGTTCCAAAGTTGTCAATGCCCTCTTTTTGGCCAGCTTCCATGATTGCATTGTAAAGAGCTATAGAATCTTCTTTTCTATGATAAAGCTCCCAGCCCAATTCACCTGTTATACAAACAAGATTAATGCTTTCAGCAGCTCAACAATGAAGCAATCCTAATCATTGGTAAAAAGTGGGGATCAGTGCTGTAACTGTTAATTCACATTTTAGGGTCAATTCCGATATTATATAGCAGTCTAGTTCCCTGAAGGAACCACCAGAGTCTTTATGCCCTAGATCTTGAGCAGTGGTACTATTGTTCTAATTTAAACTGTCAACTGAAATCAGGGTGGAAGGTGGAATCAGAATAAACAGTGAGAAAAGGTCAAGTAATGAAGTCACAATGAGAGGTGATGCTTAAGGGCACTATAAACAGATGATGACTTGGCAAGTGATCAGCAAATGTAACTGAATATAAGTAAGCATAAAATGAATGTATTTTATTCAATACAACAGAAAGAAAGTATTAATTACAAGGAATTCAGCTGCTTCAGAATGCTCTGAATTCAGTCTATTGCAGTAGAGATGGACATAAAAAGAAATAAAAATACAAAGTAACTGAGAAAAACAAATACTCAGCACTACAGCATTACATTTGCAAGGGACGTGACAAACACTAATATAAGGTACTCCAAAAACAATTCTTGACGTTGGCTTTGCAGCAAATACCACAGAGGTTATCAAAACTGGCCTTTTGTTCTGTAAAATAAATATTTGCACTATAGGGCATTCTAGAGAGAAAGGTCTTGGAAAACTCAGCACAGACCCTGACCATGTCACATTTGAAAATCAATGTACTTGTGTGTAAGTGTGTTTCCTCATACATTAATATATAAAATGTAATGAACCTATTTCTTAGGAATACATGATAAGATTAATTTTCAACATAATTTTCATTACACTTATTTTATTAATTGTCTGTTTGCTTAAGAGTCTGTTTCCTCTATTGCTTACCTGTGTACGATATCCTGATGGCAGTAACAGCAATATCAGAAAGTTTCAGATGTTTAGACTGGAGAAACTTAAATGAACCATCACTTAGATCCTCATCTGTCAACTTCTGGAGGACCTGTCTTGCATAGGGACCCGCTACACCAAGTACTCCCATCTCATCTGTCACGTTTTCTATTTCAACTTTGTATCTACCTCTCATTACATTCTCTTCTATCCATCTGCAGTTAAAACACAATATTGATGTTAAATTCGTTATGAAAAATAACTGATTTAGATGAAATATAAAAAGGAATTATGTTTTGTTGGTATTCATCTTCCCAGCAGCTCCCAGACCCACACTTTCTGAAAACAAATAGAATTATGTGTTAGTCATACCCATCACTGATGTGAAACTGTTTTCTGGTGAGGTACTGGTACATAAACACAGGCATCTTGGATACAGACAGGAAACATGACAATTTAAATGGGTGGAACAGTGTTTTCAAGATAGATAAGAGAAAGAAGTTATCTCACAGGACTGCACACAGATCTGCCTTTGGATCCACAATGTGTTAATAAAAAGTCAACATACAAAAAAAGCAAGCAAGAAACAGAGTGAACATAAGTTTCCAAATAAATTCCCTATGTCAATAGAAAGGTACAACCAGGTTTGTTTCTTCCTGAGTACAGTATTTAAAGTACTAGCAGGAAGTTCTGTTTTTATTTAAGCAAAAACATGAGCTATGTATTACCTTTCAGGAAGCTCACAAAATAAATGAAATGCATATATTTAAAAATCTTATGAAGTAGTATTAATGCACTATGATGTACATTAACACTTTGTTAAGCAGTGTTAAAAGATAGCAGGCACATGGGAGCACCAAATGGGATGGTAGAAATTCTCTAGTGCATCTAGTAAATGCCTTTGTTTGCTGAATGTGCCAACGGTCCTACTTATTCTTATGAGAAAGTTATGAAGCAGTACATTATTCACTGTGTATCAGGATAGCAAATTTCAGTCTTTTATATGTTGATTCATTCTGAATAACTGATTTGTCAGCAATCTCCAGTGAGAAAAATCCTTTTTCTTAGTATGGAAGTACAGCTGCTAATTGCACTAGATATGTTGCTTCCAGTGCTCATCTATGAAAGGCATTTTAATGAAGTCATCCTGCAAGTGCTTTTACTTCTTTTCTTTCTGTTATTTTGCTTTGTTACCCCAGAGCCCAAAGCAGAAGACATTATCACAGTATCAGGAAGACTGCATCAGCAATCTGTATTGGCCAGGTCAGTGCCTCTGAGGTCATCCATGTTTAAAGCCAATTTTCTTTTTTGCGTAAGAGAAAACACTAGAAAGGAACAACCATGCTGTGTTCCATCATACAATGTCAAACACAGACGGGTTCAAGAACAAAACAAGAACTACCTCCATCAATATTACATAATTATCAGTAAATTCTCCCTCTTTTTACATCAGCAACAATCTGATATGCAACTGCTTATGCTTCAGGATTCAAGTCAACCAAGTTTCTAGGAAATCAAAATCAATAAATAAGTAGAATTCTCAGGAACTTAGTGAAAGGTCTGTTGAATAATAATAAAATATTTGGCACTTAATAAAAAGGTTCCTATATTAATGTGACTATATAGCCCTATGTACTTACTGTAGTAAAAATAAACTAACCTCAGGTCATGGAGTTCTGATCCTGAGCCAGTTACAAGCATAAATTCTCCAGGATACAGTTGAGAGACTGTTAGCTCAGCATAAACTTTTCCTCTTGGTGTTAACATATGGCTTATATTTGTGGAACCCACCTACAGGGTAAAAGTTGCAAATATTAAGAATGCAAAATAAAACTTTTGAATTCTTAAACATTATGAAATGTATGGAAATGTATCTTCACTTGAAAAAAACACCAAATTTTTTATGGTTGTTCTCCTATGCCATAATAGGATTGCACAGATGCACAACTGGCCAAGCTTAAGCTTTACAACGGAAGTGACACATTTTTCTTTATAGAAAAAAAAAAAGAAAACTTTGAAATAAGGTAAATCAAGACCTTTATAAATATTTGCTAATTGTGTATTAGATAAGTCATTCTCAAGCTACATTTGATTTAAGACTGCATTTTCAACATGAATTCAATCAATTTTACTTTGTTCCCTGATCATCCGAATAAAAAATTTTTGTGTTATTGACATAAATATTCTTTTTCAATCATGTAAATAAGGCTTTAAGATCCCCAAAGGATAAAACAAACTTTGTTCCTTACTTTAAAGAATGAAATGCTGAGTTGGCTTATATTTTTGTGGCCCTGATTTATGTACGCTTTTTTATTTTATGTAGTTGCTGACTATGAATCTACATCTCTGTACATTCGTATCAGGTTCTGTGTTAGAAATTTCTAGAGGCAAAATTTAAATAAAAGTTACTGAGCTGTGACCATAAAGCATATACATGTTCATACAGGTATCATCCATAGCAACAGAAATATGAATGTGCCATAGACCTTGTGCTGTCTGGTTCCAGAGGCAGAATTTAATTCTTATTTCATTCTGCTTTCATAAGAACCTTGTCAGTCACCCAGTCAGAGCCCAGACAATGAATGGAAAAAGGAAAAATATTGCAGATATTAACATTCCTTTGCAAGATCATGTTACGTTAATATAGTTACTGGCATACTACAGGCACATAGTTGAATTTTCAGGATCTAATGCTAGTCACACTCAACTTGCTTGTAATACAAGTATATCTCAGTAACTTCACTAAATTATTTTATGATGCAGATGAGCATGAATGGCACCAAAAATCAGACAGCTTAAATAACCAATTTTCGTGAATGCTGGATTTTTTAGTGGACTCATAAACTGTTCATTCCACTTTGCCACCTAGCTTTCTTTTTCCCCTTAGTAACACTGATTTAACTCTACTGAAAGCACTCACTTTGTTCCCATAATTTTCTGTTCAATCTTGCTTTCCCTTTATCACATAAGTATATTCACCGTTACCCATGCCCACTGATGACACTCTTACCCTGCCTCTACTCCAAGCTAGAAAGAAAATAAACTTCCAATCTATATTACTATCACAAAATCAGTACAGTAAAAAAATATGACTACATAGCAATTCAGGCTCTTCTTTTTCCTAAACCTACAGGATACCAGTCTTGTGTACAGCCTTCCCATTCAGTTGGCTCTGACCTCTGAGAAGTTATCTACCTTCATAACTATAATCTTAGTGTACTTACTGTTTCCCTATGCTTCCTCCCTCTGGTGTCTGAAGCAGCTAAAACCATCACCTACAGCAAACACTTTGTGAAATTCTGTGTTGAAATGAGCAAAAGCAGGAAGATAAAGGGTACCCCAAAGGGTAGCACCCTTTGGACTACCAAAGGGTAGTATGCAGCCCTACAGTAAACTGAAGACCAAGAGTAAGAAACCTGGAGTAGTTTGTCACAGTATGCCATTTTTTAAAACATGATCATATTCTGATGATCTGTGAGCAGCCACAGTTGTGGAAAAAGGACAGGGTGAACTGAAAGCTGAATATCCTGAATGTTTGGAACCTTTCCTGCTCCAATCAGCCAGCTGTAAAACAGAGTCAGTATGAGTGGGTGGAAAACAAGCATGGGTCACATTTGAGAAAAAAAAGAAAAACAAAA
>JANHGB010010578.1:17416-49542 GCA_026283785.1 Coracopsis vasa
CTCACGCATATAAAGCAGGTGCTTCCCTGGCCTCTCCTGATCCTTGGTCTTAGGCAATTATTAGAAATGCTAATATTAACAAAACACACACACCTCAATTCAGCCTTAACCACCAACATACCTGAAAATGTTTAACATATAACACAACTTTGCAGCAATTAAAAAAAAAAAAAAAGAGAGAGGAAAAAAATGCAAGTATTGTTGCTATCAGGAAGCAAGACAGCTGGACTTTCAAGACAAAAAAAAAGCCGTTAGGCCAATGTCTGGTTATCAGCACATCTTCTAAAATGTTTGTCTAGTTTGGTTCACATAGAATCATGTATACTTCAAAGGATCAAATTCTTCCTCAGTACAAAGAATTTCCTTTTACAGAAAACATAATGTATATATATATATAAAAATAACTCGTGAAGTATTGCACCATGTATTTTAACTCAAAGTACTGCAATCAAACACACAAAGTAACCATGCATCTCATGCACAAAGCAAATTTTCCAGCAGCAATGTGGATCTATACCGCATTTTGATTAAAAATCCACATTGCATCAGAATTTTCCCTGCAATTTCTGCTCAAATTTGGACTGAATGAGGAAAAAAATAAGCTACACTCCATGCATAATAAGAAGCAATCTTCTGGCTTCAAACAAAGTAAACACTTATTAATGTTAGACTGATGAGTAGATTGGTAAGAGTGCATGGTAGATTGAGACAGAGGAAAAGATTTTTCAGAAAGTGGTCCCTAAAGATCAGTCTTAACATAAGCTGACAAAATGTGACTCTTTTTTGCCAAGTCTCTATGAAATCTCTCTTATTCTTTGTAGTGACTTGATAGCTGTCTTTTTAAAAATCTCTAACTGCAGGAAATTATTTTTAGTAATATAAAAGCATTACTGAAAAGACTATTCGCAGCAAAGCTGTTATGCCAGCATTGTTGTATCTGGTAAATGGCACACTCATCACATCACTTAATACAGATTCTCTTTCAAAATGCTTTTCTGAGAGGTCATGTAATCCATTTTAGCAATTACAACTCTCAAGATTCTGTTTGTAAAATTAAGTGTAATGGCTACCACCAATTGCTCCCCAATCTATTTATCCACATGTTAGGACAAGCTCAGTTACAGGGCTCCAAAGTCTATTTTCTTTAGAGAAGCTAGACAAGAGACAGTTAGCTGGGCAACCATACAAAGAAAGACTGATGAAATTAAAGAACTATTGTATTTTAAGCCATGGAGCAATTACATCATTTCTTTTTCAAAAAGACTGACACTTCGTAAAGTAACCATGTGATTGATACTGTCATACTTTAATGTTCAATTCACAAAAGTGTATGTGTCATGAAATCACTTTTAAAAAAATGATACTTTCAAATGTAATGCTCAAAACTACAAAGAGCATCCTAGCTGACAAAGATAATTCTTCTACTAAGAAGACCCCCGTAAGGACTATTTCAACAGCTAGTAATGCAAACCCATACATTTGGGGCAGATAACATAGCTGCAAGGAGATCTGCTCTTTATAAATCAGGAATACAAAGTAGGTCTGTACCACTCCAGTCTAAAAATGTAGTACTTCAGACTTAAGACAACAGTCTTTTTTGAACACTGCTGTGATATGATTCATTATGTGGTAACTCTGGTAAGGCTATATGCTCATAACCAAGAGTTTATGCAAGATACTGGTTGTAGCATCCAAAAATCTATCATTAAGCACGTCTGAATTTCTGATAGGCTAAATACCCAATTGCTCCTATCTACAAGAGTTTGCAGATGTTTTAATTATATTCTATAAAGGGATACTTTTAAGCATTTTTTAAAATATCTGGACTGTGTTATCATCTAATATAAATGTGTCCTTTTATGCAATTAAAGAGGTATTAGTAGAGCCTTACGTTCATTATTTTAGCAGCATAATCCCAGGAATAAGGCATGAACCTAGTTGTTTGCATCATTTTACAAAGGTGCATGATGATAATGTTTGATTAAGCAATGATGAAAATGATGCAAGTTTTTCCTTAATTTCACCAAGCTCTTCTATACACAAGTTCACCTGCACTAAATCCAGCTTGCATGGTCTTCAGAGGTTTTAATGGTTCAATAATTTATTAAATTGCATTTATTGAATACCCAACCCATTCTCTTACACAGACTTTTATTTTAATGTACTCTTAAATATCCAGTATGGCCTTGTAATGAAAAGCTGTAGATGACTACAGTGTAACAGGAAACCTACGGAAGTACATGTAAAAGAAAAGGTCATCCTCATCTCAGCTGTGAGGAAAACACCACAGAAGAAATTCATATGGGGAATCTACAGTGCAGCGAATAAGAACTCCTTCAAGTGAGCTAAAATAACACCCACTAAGTAGTCAGCAGTGAGTCAGACTGCATAGTTTTTCAATTTCATTTCAAATGATCACAAAAATAATCACGTGACTTGCATACTGGATTCCTTCCAAGGTGCGCAGCGGCTGCATTTTACAATCAGTTTTACTAATAACAATTCAAATTGAGTAAGCCCATAGTGAACAACTGCATTTGCTGTTAACATTACCAAACTATGAAAGCTATATGGAAACATTCTTTTCAATTCCAATATTTATGACAAAGAAACAAAACTTCTCCATAACTGTATCAACATAACTGGCAAAAGCAGGGATAAACTCTTCCCTGGCCGCTACTGAGGCTCACCAGGAGGGTCAGCTTCAGCTGGCTTTGAACATTCTAAGCACCTCTCCAGTGTTCCCAGTAATACAAATATGGAACAAGGACAACTAAGTTGGCTCTGCCAGGTCAAGTCCAAAAAGGATTTATTAGCTCTAGATCCATCACTGACTGCAGCAGTTAAATGTTTCTGGAGGTGCAAGACTTTAGAAGCTGTATAGAGATACATGAGCTAAAAAAACCTCAGCTAGACCTTCATTCCTATCAGTGGCATGGCTGATTCACAATTTGGCCTGAGAATCATCTGTAATATTTAAAATCATCATGATAACTGAATATTAAATTCAAAATTACTATAAAATTTTAAACAAATGCACACTTTTTAGAGACTGGTTCAGATTTTTTGTCTTTACCAAACATTTTACAAAGCCTAGAGCCAACACAGATGTTCCTAACTAGAAATGCTTTAAAAATATTTTGGAATTTTACACATTACCACAATAGCAGGAATTCATGTTCAGTGCTCAGAAAGCAAAAAAACTCCAAAACCCTCCAGGGCTTCTCAACCAATTTTTATACTGATAATCTCTTTTAAAGGAAGCAGCATGAAGATGCACCTGTGGCAAGTCTCATTTTATCCTGATTTTATGCAAACAGCCACCCTTTAACTGCCATAATTTTGTGGTGCTTCAAGGATCTCTCTCCAAAAGTATTTTTCTACCATTGGAACATAGGAAAAAGTAGAAAGAGGATGAATGAGGAAGGCAAAGAAAATAAAAAGTCTCATGTAGTATACAATATTTGACTGTTTAATTTCTGATGTCATTATCCCCATGGAGAAAACCTCAGCATCCTGCTGAATAATAACCATTCTCATGTGGCTGGAACAAAAGAAGGAAAGACATGAAGAAGCAGAAAAAGTATTAGTAATTACACTTGCATATGCTGGTACTTGTGTTACCTACCACTAGATAACATGCACAAGTATCTGAAATTTTCATCAAATGAGTAAAGAAACAAGGCATCATTAACAGAATCATTACATCCAAAGCAAAAAGAGTTCTTTAACATATAAATACATACACTCAGTAGATCATACCACTTCATGCCTCAGTAAACCATACCACTTCAAACAAATTACAAATTCTACAGGACTCTATAGCTATTTAAACATGTTATCGTAGCTTCCTACAGACTAACACTGAAATTGAGTGCTTTTTAAACACTTGATCACCTATAAGACTTGATCACCTGAGAAGTATAAAACCAACTGCATTCTTCTGCAATACCTCCATATTACTATTGCAAAAAAACTTTGAGAAAGATCATTAAAAGAACCCAAACCCTGTTCATTAATTTTGCTTCTGCAAAGCTAATTTACTTCTGCAAAGTTCATAGTGAAATTCTGAAGAGGAATAAATTATTTAAAAATGCTGTAGAATGTTTTTAAAGGCAGCACACAAGAACAACAGTACAAAAGTATACATTTCTGCTGTTCCTGTATGCACTTGATGTACATCTGGTTTGACAAATAATCCATAAATGACTAAATATTCCTAAACAAAGATTTCTTTAAGTACATAATATTTAAAAAAACCTGAAACCCAAGCAAACAAGCCTTTGTCATCCCGTTAGATTCTTGGCAACATGAGCAAAGCTTGGCTAGGCAAAAAAACCCGTGTGTAACATTTGAGTGAAATCAGGAATTGGTAGAGTAGACAAACTGTGAACACTAAAACCTGTTTTCTGCTGTGATAACAGCTGCTAAAAGACCATTTAAGACAGAATTCTTTTCTTCAGATTGAATGGCAGCACTAACAGTAAAAAGGTGAAATTTTGAACATGATGAGTGATATTACAGCAGAGGAGAATGTAAGCAGTTTGACTACTATCTTGAAGACTCATACCTTAATCTTGAAGGAGATCAGTTTGTCACATACTTTAAAAGGCAGGTGGAAGATTGAAAAATTCAGAGAATTCTAATTAAACTGTGACTTGCTCTCATTTTCTAGCATCAATTAATTAAGCATAATTTAAAACAACATAAAAGCAGGGTAAAGCATTGTGACTGGAGGCACCAACATGACAAATTACTTCAAGAAAAAAATTTTGCTAACTTATTTGCCCCACATAACCACAAAAATAGCTTGGGACCACAACAATGATAATTACAGTTGAGTGACCTTAATTCGTCACAGATATTTATTATTTTTTAATTTTTATTTTTGCCCTCATAATAATGACATAAGAATATAAGAAAGAAGTTCTTTACTGTGAAGGTGGTGAGGCACTGGAACAGGCTGCCCAAAGAAATTGTGAATGCTCCATCCCTGGCAGTGTTCAAGGCCAGGTTGGATGGGGCTTTGAGCAACCTCGTCTAGGGGAAGGTGTCCAGGCCCATAGCAGGTGGGTTGGAACTAGTGATCCTTTCCAACCATAACCAGCCTATGATTTTGTTCTATGAAGTACTTGACACAGAAATAGTAGTTTGGTGAAAGAACAGTATATCCTAAAATTTTAAAGAAACAGGCCTTACATAAATCAAAACATCATCTTTCACTCTTTGAGATAACATGTGGTATCAATTGGGCTTAGTATTCCAAAGGCTGGAAGACAGCATACTAGAATAGGGTAGACAGCATACTAGAATAGGGCTTTCCAAAGGAGATTAAGAAAAAAACATTTAAACAGCTAGTGAGAATAAATAAATAAACAAAATATCCAAATTAATTACTAAGATAACATCTGTTGCCTTTAAACTTTGTATAATAATACAAATTATATATAAATATACCAGTTCTTTTTACATTTCACATGTAGAATGATTGACTTGTTTTTATTATATCTAATTTACTGTAGCTCCCACTAATGCATAACTGAGAGGGACAGACAGGTTTTTTGCAAAGTATTAACAAAGAATATTTTGTAACTTTTGTAACTTTGCAACTTGTCAAAAATTCATGGGTGACTTCTGTGTGTTTCTGCAATTGCTTTCTTCCTGAAAATCTTAAGAGACATTCGGTACCTTAAAAACAAGTTTCCCTAACAACTTCAGAAAAAGATTACTTTATTCCCAGAGATTTATTAAAGCATTAGAATAACTCCATCTCTTGCTACGAATCAATACAGACATAGAAAAATGAACTTAAACAAACAATGTAGTAAATTACCTAATCTGCTCCCATTTCTGGGCATTGCCATGAAAGAGCCGAGGCTGCCCCCTATGACGCTATGTGGTCTCCGTAAAGGGGGCTTCTTGAAAGATCCTGTGTATTGGTGAAGAAAGGAGTGCATGCTGTGAGACGTTGGAGGCCTGCCATTCTTCACAATAGGCTCTACAATTCACAGGGGTCAAAATATTCATTCCCACAAGCAAGTAGGAGTGTCAGGAACATGCCAGAAGGAAAAAAAAAAAAAAAAGAAAAAAGGAAAAAACAGTTACTAAACAGGCAATCACCACTCTGGTAAGATTCTCTTTCATACTAACATTAGACCATCATACTGCTGCCATTTCTCTATTAACAAATTAATACAAAACATGGCATAAAGTATTACCCAATTTTCATTTTATTAAATTCTGTCACTCTGCTGGATCAGTAAATGACCTGAATATACAGTCTAAAAATGTAAATAAAACCAGAATGTAGCTTTTAATATCAGTGTAATTATTTTGTTGTGAATTGATGATTTGCCTCACTGCATAATGTTTCATCTTTAATATAATTTAAACAGACCAGCTGTTAGATCAACCCATTTGATGAACAAATTCAACCACAAGCTCTTGGAGATACTCTTCCTCTGAAAATTCTTGAGGGTCACTAGTAGCAAGGCCTTGCTACTGGAAGCTCTTACACAGAAACTTACATGTCTATACCCAGCAGAGCTGTCATGCCATAATTAAGGTTATTAACTTAAAGGATATCAGAATAATTAAGCACTCAATGTCTATTGAATTGTGTCTCAAAGAGTTCACTGTTCTTAGACTTAAGGGTTGTAAGATTTCAAAAAGAATTATTCTTGTTGAAGAACACTTTTTAAAAAAGATAAAACATTAAATCTTACATACAAATATGCACAGAAATTGAGTGTTCATGTTCTCTCAGCAACCTGATTCTGCACATATGGACTAGCGCTCAAGGATTGCGACGGTACTAGAAACAGTGTAATTCTAAAAACACAGGATTTTTTACCCCAGCAAGAAGAACAGATGTCAGCTTGTACTGACTGTCACAAAACTGGACTTATCAGAACCACTGATTAAACCATTCATAGAAGAAATTAAAAAAGAAATACCCTCAACTACAGAAAAAATACCAAGAGGTCAGACTCACCCAGCAGCTATATACAAGCATTGTCCCCGTACTAGGAAAAAGACCAGAAGATATGCCCGAAGAACACTTCAGATTCAAGCAACTTTCTATTTCCATCATGGGATTCTTATTACCATTACAGATACATGTGGTTTGGCATTACTGGGAAGAAAGAAAAGGCAGCAGCTATGTAGTGAGCAACTGCAGCATGAGGGCTACTGAATGGAGCGGCACTTCCTGAGATATTTCTGGACTCACTGCTGCTAGGGTGTAACACAGCCGGGACCTGCTCACAGCTTCATTCACACCTACTGGGACATGGAGCAGTCTGGGATGCTATTTCACCACCCTGGCTTATATTCTCACATACAGAGACACAAAAGGAAAATAGCAACAACAAATACCTAATAACAGAAGGAAAATGGGATCCTGATGGGAACCCCCTCCCTCCCCAAATGCCCAAAAACCTTTTGGATATATTATTATGACTGGTCTCAAGCAAAGAGAGAAGTACACAGACAGAACTACACAAAGATCAGCCAGTGGCTTTAAAAGAATAATTATGCAAGGGATTTTTGCATATAAATAATACAGTAAGACAAATAAAAAAAAAAATCACTTTAACTCAGCTGCTGAAGGAAAACAAAAAAAACCCAAACAAAGCTTCAGGCAGAAAACAGCATGTGAAAGGACACATCAACACTGTTATGAACCTGCCTGTATCTTTCAATTGGCATCTTTCATAAAAACAGCTTCAAAGTGGGTGAACATGAAAAAAATATACCATATGTCCATGTGTATGTTCGTGAAGCATGATCAGTGTCTTCACCTTCAAAACTCTGACATCTCCGTCCCAAATTCTTGTTTCTGTTTCTAATACATTGCATCATCCCTTTTGATTTAAGAGTGGTATGAGCTTCCTTGTTGTGTGCCTTCAACAGCAGATGATTTATCCTAGGGCAGCAGGTGGCAAATTCCTCATCAATTTCTGAATAGAATCTATTACTACTTCCACGTGACAAGAAACAGGCTGACACACAGCACAACTACTGCTTTAACTTCTTATATATTAAAATCTGTTTCTGGCTTTCCAACTTTTACTGATCTTTGACCTGAATTTGATCTAGTTTCTAGACTAAAACCCTCACACTCAGTTTACACACGCTGCTGAACAAACGACTGGTTAAAACTGAAAATCCAAACACCTGATGATCGTATAATTTGTTCTATTGAGACAGATCTCACTGATTAAAACTATGATGCTTGGTGGGTTTTAGCGGCTAGTTTGCATAATTTTAAAGTTACTACTTCATTAGTATTTCTTACATAAGCAATAAACAGTATATATTAAGCATATAATTCTACTTCATTTTAATTGTTTCCAAAACTAAATTTTTATGAAAAAAGACAGCCAACTCAGATTTTTTTTTTGGAAAACTCTGGGAAATAAAACTCTCCTCACTTTAACCAAGCCCTAACACATCAAGCAAAGCAGAAGTCCCTCAAGTTGTTTGTCTGTCTTAAAGGCCTAATATAAACCTAGCAAGAATGTTCTCAGATTACTTTTTTTGTTAGTGCAGAAATGTACTGCTAAAAATCCCTCGAAATATTTTTTAGCTGTGCCACTGGTGTCAAAAGTCTTACACATTGGAGGGTAACTTAAATCCTTAACAAAGTGCTGAGAGAGACTGATGCTTGGTAACTGAATATGCATCTCCCATGGTTTGCCTTACACACAAAAATGCAAATTACTTTTCTCATCCTAATGAGAAAGCAAAGATGCCAAGATACATCTCCACAAAGGTCATAGAAACACCAAAGGCAGCACAGGAAAGGGGCAGGGCCATATGGCTAGAAGCTAAATGCCTGTGAGCGTGCCAGTAAATGCCTCAGCCACCCTGGCCACCATACCCACTTTTTAGACATTCACAGTTGCTAAGGGCTCTCGTACCACTAAGTCCACTGGAGTCCATGCACACATATGGAGTATAGCTGCATTAACAGAGAACAGAAGTGATAATTTACCTTATATGTTATAGCTTTTGTCTATTCATGCTAAAATGAATCTATCTTGATGAACTGTGTAGCATGTAAAAAAGGCCAGAGTTTACAAATACACTGACCGAGACTGAGTTTTATGCTTACTACTAACATGACAGTGTGATGAACAGAGATGATTGTTAGAAAAAATTTGTTTTCCTCATGGCACTGGTAGATTTGCACAGTTTTGAACAAAATTCCTAAAGTATCCTATGAAGTTTGGCTCAAATGTAAGGATAAACACAGATCACATTAATAAGCAAACAGCAAATTTGTATAAAAAATTAAAGACAAATGGTTAAGAAAGTAAGATCCAATTACACAGAAATATCTTTTCCCATCGTAGGCAACTACTACCTACCTGCACTGTCATAAGGACTGCTCTAAATTATGGAGCTCATTATAAAGTTTAGCACCAGTAATTTAGGTCATGTAGTAGGACAGCCATAATTACCAACAGACAATGAAACGAAGGTTACAAAAACTCCTGAACTACTAGTATACTTCTGACTAAGAGAAGTTTTATTAGTACTTACTTATAAATGTTTCTTAAATTCCTAGTACATGTTGATTTACATAAAGGAGGTATCATATGGCATTTTATGATGTTATAACGTATAAGCTTATGGTTTGGAAAAGTATTTTTGTTAAATACAGCTAAATTTGCATAATAGAAATTTTTAAAGAAACATTCACAAGAATTCTCCATTTTGTGTTACCTCCTCCCTGCAAACATGAGAATAACAGCTAAGAGCTGGAACAAATATTGAAAATGACAAGCAAACTCTTGCAGGAAATAAATTTACAAAACTGTTTATTATTGGCTTTACGCATTTATCAGATATAAGATTTAAAGAAAGTGCTTTTGAAAAAACTATTTAACTCCCTCTGCTCAAAGATCCCCAAGTACTTCTTCTGAAGTTACCATTTAATTAATTCATTTTTTTTAGGATTATTAATATGTTGAATCATTAAAGGGTAGCACTGCAACTTTTTAAGTGCAACTGCTTGGTCTTGAATAAAAGAAGTAAAAACTATAAAAGTTAAATGCTTGTGCTACATACTGCTTCTTATAATTTTAACTTTGTGATTACAGGCTTGGTTTGTCTTTAAGAAACTGATTCCCTACATAAAACACATACATTCCTTATGCTAGTGTTACTGTACTCAGAAAATATAACTCAGTAATGACTTGAAGGCTTAGCTGACATGATAGAAGTGTTTCTGATAGCACAGCAGGTATTTTTATGGTGCTGTTGGTTTAATATTTGGCCACAGCCAAAATGAATGATAGAAATTTAGAGGGGAGTAGAAAACCATCCGAAAATCACTATGCCACTCACTATGTCACTATGCAAGTCTATGAATCTACTGCATTTTGAGTACCATGTACAGTTCTGGTCTTCCTCTCTCACAACCCACAGACTTGTAGGAGGGCTGCAGAGGGCAGCTAGGAATCAGTTGTATCCACCACCTTCTTCAGCACAAGAGTGAGGGTCATGTTAAAAACCAGCTGTGACAGGTTGCATGCGGCACACAAAGTGGTTTTTCACACCGTGCGGTCTGTGGAAACTCCCCACCACAGGATGTAATGACTATCAGAAGCTTACAAGACTCAAGGGGAGACTTAACAAGAAATCTGCTCAGGGCTACTAACTGCACAGAGACTTGCCAAGTTCAGGAAGTCTCTGAACTAGAAACCGATACAGTACTCTGGGGATAGAGTGTTATATTTTGGGCTCTAATCTTGGATTTACCCTCAAATGTCATCCTCAGAGACTGGAGAACAGACAGGCAGAACTCCAGCTGTCCTTACAGCACAAGACTTTTGCAGCACCTGGGCTGTTTGATCAGGTTGGCTCATCCATTCCAGCCAGGGCCTTCCTAATTACTTATGTCTATCTTTCTTTCCTCACTCTGCTCTATACTCTCCAATTCCAAACTGATAAAACTGTTAAATAGGGAAAGCAAGCTGAAAAAGACACTTCCTAGTGGTTCTTTCTTTTATTGTATTTGGTCAGTTGCTACTGTATTCTCTTCTTATTCTGGCTACAAAATGTCTTTGACTCATCTTTCAAGCAGTGCCATTTCAATTCTTGTATTTCTTCTTATGTAACCTACTAAGTTACCATGCAAATCTAGTCTTTTAAATGTGAAAAAAGTTAACTCAAACCTTCTGAATGAGAATATTTCTACTACACTGGTGTACAGGATGAACACATGGTTTTCCTTCCAATGTCCCTGAACACTTTTTGAAATATGAATGTGTCCTGGTTTTGGGTTTTTTTCTACTTTATATCTATATACACATACACACAAACACATGTACATATATATATATACACATACACACTTATTTTTAATACTACATCCATGTTATCTTGCTTAAGTGCACATCTTCAGCAAGGTTTAAAATTGGGCAATGCATGGTGACTGTGACTACTGTATTACTTGATTTTCAAGTTTGGCAAATAATGAGCTGCTGGTTTATTTCATTTGGATCATTTTCTTGTATTTCTTGCATCCTATCATTCAAGTTCTGTTATTACTGGCATAATGCAAAATAACTACAACAACATTATTAAAAGGAAAATACTGTTTAAAATACAACCAGCCTGGCTTACTAATGCTGTATGAGTTGCTAGACCATGCTGCTGATCTGTTTTAGAACATACACATATATTTCAATAAAATACAGTACCCAGTAAGGTATCACTGCTTCGCAAAGTCCAAAATAATGCCAACATCAATGCTAATAAACATCAAGAACAGAAAATAGCTCAAATCAGCTGCTGAAATCTTTCAATTGTGAAGCGACAGAAATTTATGCTTGAATGTAAGTGGAACTGATTTTTTTATTTCATAATTATGAGAACTGCCAGAGTCAAGTAGAACAACAGTGTATATAACAAAGAAGCTTGTCTGAGGAATTAGTTAAAACTGACTATTTTATGAGGTTATAAAGATGTCTCCTCTTTTTCCTTTAACTGCAATTTAAATTAGCCACAAACCCTGACCTGAAATTACTCCCAAGTTAGGCAATTTTTAAATAAATCCCCTGTGTTTCTTTCCCTTATCCATCTACCTTAAAGAGCCATGCTACCACTTTCTTTCTTGTGCTGGATTTACTTAACTGGATTTACCTAATCTGAGCTCCAGAGAGACTGCAGAATTGCCTGGCATTTCTATGCAAGGCCTCAGCAACAGACATACTGTCACACATCAGTCAGCTGCTGCATTAAAGAAAGTGTTTTCATTAGGAATGTAAATGCATTTTAAAATTTTATGAATATATAATGCCACATATTCCACTACCTCTTTTTTTTTTTTTAAATGTCCCATGAGTATCTCTATCATATGACAAAAAGACCAAGCTGGCTTTCAGATTTCACTGCCTAAATTCTGGAATGATATTTGCTTCAGCTAGCTTTAATAAAGAATCAAAATCACCTGTCATACATGGTGACATTTTCCCTTAAATCAAGCATCTCTGAGAGAGCTAAGTAAGTCTGTAAGAAAACGTATTATTCAGTAAACACTATCCAGGCTGAACATGGAAACCATACAAATACATAAATATTATATTGTAATTTCATACAAATAAAGTAAACAAGAGCTTTTTTCCTAATCAAAATGAAGTATCAGAGACCTGATCTGGGTATATAAGGCGACTGAATCCAGGCATGCTCCAGATTCTACAGATGAACTCCTGTACAAAAGCAAGCCTGCCACAATTCACTGCTGCAACCAAAAAGATGGCTCAAGGTTCTCCCCTTGGCAAAAAAAGAAGTGTAACTTTGGTTTAGATTTTTGAACTAAATCATCCCAGGCATGCAGAGTGCTGGTGCTGACAAACGGGTGGAGGCAGAACCTCACTCACCACTTTCAGCTGCAGCTTGACTTTGGACTAGCTCAGCTGTAATAAAATCCCACTGAACACCCTGAGAATCAGCTACTGATTTTTATAGAACAGGTCTCTACACAGTTTCTTTTCCATTCACCTTGACCTCACCCTTGCTCCAGAAAACTTCCAAGGTTGCTTAGGCTTGGTTTTTTTTTTACTTTTCTGTTTTCATAGGAAATGGGGAAGTGTCAAAACTCTACGTATGTGAAACTAAATTCTCCACAGAGTCTTGCATTCGTGAAGCTTGCAATGCATCACAATAACATTTAAATTATTTATATTAATAAACCTTAAAATTATTTATATTGACTGTCTCAAATGCTACTGTGCTACAGCTTAATCATATTCTGGCATCATCTACTACACATTCATTTAACTAATCTGAATTTATGCTCTATTAATAATTACTCAAATTTTACCTGTCTTCTGGCAAAAAAAGACTGCTTTTTTTTTTGGACTTTCAATACAAAATATTTTGAACAAACTGCCTTACTGAAGTAGCTGTTGTCAAGAAGCCCATTATTTCTTCAGAAATCATAGAAAGCAAGTAGGTGAATTTCTGACATTTTAGAGCTGGTATGCTGCACTGTACAGTATTTAATGACTTGCCTATAAGGCTGTCAGACCCACTCAGTAAAATTAGTTCACTGTAGGTGATGGCTCTCATTGAAGAAATATTGAAGTAACCCAAAGCAGCTATACGGTTGCTATATCTGTACTTTCAAGGGGCTGCATGAGGAACACTGTAGAAAATATACATTATTTTATCGGGTCGCTTCCTTGGACTCCATGATACTCAGGAAAACATTAAGTCACTCTAAAAATAGAGCCAATACCACTTAAAACTGTATTTATCCATTAAATAATAAGATGAAACCTTCAAACTGTTGACTATTACAATATTAAAAACCTAGCAGAACCTCAAGGGATTCCCCTATTGCTCAAAATTAATCCATTTGAGTACAGCACTCATGTCCAGAGCAAACATTCGTCACTTGGAAGACACAGGGCAAAAAATATTGGTAGCATATTTGCAGAAATATGCTGACAGAAACTGAAGAAACAGCCTTCAAGTTTCTTCAAGAAATGAAGTACCTCAATGATTAAAATTGCGCTCTAAACTTTTTTTTTTAATTTGAGACAGAAAGGACAGAGATTTTTCCCAAAGTGTCTGTTTAAACTGCAAACTCAAGAGATAATATACAAGGCAAAAAAAAAAAAAAAAAACCAACAAAAAAAAAACAAGGAAAAAAAAAAGAGATCAAAACATCTAAAAGACACTACAAAAAGGCTTTCAAAGTAAACTTCACATACAATGAGGTTTTGCCCTCAGCTTAGGTACAAAGGCAAAGAAGATCACAATCAAATGAAACATATTCAAAGCCTAAAAGCTGCCTTTGACATTTATGTATTTCATATTGTTTACAAAATTCTCAAGATAGTACTTCTGGTCATCAGAATATGTACTGGAACATAAGTAAGGCACTCCCATACCTTCGATCATACACACATGACACACCACCGGTTACTAATCCTCCCTTTAAAAAGCGTAACTCCAGAAGGCATCACACTACACCAAATCTTTCAAAATACTGTTTCAAGTACAATTTGAATCAAAGTGAGTCATCATCGTAGGAAATATACAAGTATCCCTGCATCCCCCCATGTAAATACCCTGTAGCTCCCAGCGCAAGTATTTGTAGGGCTAGACTGCCAAATAAATCAGGAAACAGGATCTGGCTGCTTTTACCCTACTTTCAGAAATAGCTGTGTTGACTAGTTATGTGCATTTCACTTTTCTGTACTTAACAAGTCCACCTGAATACCATTTTGAGAATAAAACTCTATATATCCATCAGTGAGCCTACGCTAGCAGGAATTTGGTCTATTTACTGAGTCCACTTCTGCATCCAAGCATCACGCTCTCCTGCCAAAACGGCATTCTGCTTGTGAAGGAAAACATTTATAAGTGGACAACAACCCCCCTTCCCTGAGACTACGGGTCTCTGCAGCATGCTTTCAGGCACATGCTCATTTCATGCTCATTTCACTTCATAAGCACTTCCACACATGAATAGAGCCTCCAGGATTTGTGGGAAGAAGCAAATTAAAACAGAAGGCAAGAAAGAACACCATGTGGAGCAGTGTACGTGGGATGGAGAAACCATACTGAACAGTAATAACAAAAACTGATGTATGCCAGAGCACAGAAGGGCACATCCAGACTATAATAAAAACATCACCAGTACAGTATAAGGGACAGTACCTGATTTGATATTTAGCTGTGACAGTTGCCAGTTAT
Organism: Coracopsis vasa; assembly: GCA_026283785.1. Classification (NCBI taxonomy): domain Eukaryota; kingdom Metazoa; phylum Chordata; class Aves; order Psittaciformes; family Psittacidae; genus Coracopsis; species Coracopsis vasa. Next base: position 32,636 of record JANHGB010010578.1, read on the forward strand.
TTCCAGTAATGTGTAGCTCTAGAATGAGCTCTAGCACTTCCGGCGATTTCTTCCCCCACCGATATTTTTATGGTGATACTTTACTCCAGTATCAACACAGAAATGTTTCTGATTTATTACCAGCAAGTATTTCTGTGCTCATATTTTCAATTCAAGAGCACTGTCCTGAAAATATGGTGCAACGTACTGTTTTCCTTCCATACTCAAGGAATCACACATAGCAGATGGAATGGGAGTTTCTCAGCTGTACTGAAGATGATACAAAATGACTACAACTACAAAGACATTTGGATGTTCTGAGACAGTATCGCAATGTGTCAATTTTTATAAACATTCATTCCTCTTACCAGAGTATTAACTAGTCATTAAGGCCTTAAACCTAAAAGACACTTACGCACTTTACTGTAGCTGATCCTTCCATTATTACTCACACCTGTAAAATTACAAAAAGATTATGCAAGTGTTTGTGAGACGGGATCCTATGATCACACCACTGAGCTACAACAGACCAAATGGAAATAAATATTCTAGAAAATAATTAAGCCATTTCTATGAGAAGCTTACTTTTTTGGTTTAGTATATATGTGCACATATATTACCTATATATAAAAAATTAAACTTGCCGCTACAGAATGGCTTTCCAAGTTACTTATACATTAATGCGAGATCTGTGGACGTATTTTTGAACATATCTTGTCATTATTCTTGAAAAGCATGCTTGGAGTTTGTGATAATGTATTTTGTAATATTAGACAATACAGTCACATCTTTCCCTTTCATTAGAGAGCATACTCATATGTATTTAAAGTATTTGCATAAATTTCACAGTTAATTGGGCTTTAAATATACATGATTTGGATGTTACTTCTAGCCAAATTTCATTAGTATGTCATTGGCAAGGAAAAAATTCAGGAACAAATTTAGTTGTCAACTGCTACAAATTACCATTTAGTATTTTTAATATTAATCTGAATACATATCACACATATTAAGGTAGAACCTAGAATTAAAAAAGCAAGCTGGCACATTGTTAGCATGCTTGAATCGAGACAGAATGAAAAATCAACAACAAAGCCAACTAATTGCTTTTATATGATGAAACGTTAGAGATCACGAAAGGCTTCTGTACTTAGACAAAAGACTAGCCCAAAGTATACTTCATGCAGTCCACAGTTCATAAGGCTTCAGATGTGTATTAGGCATTTCACCCTCTCTTTTTATGGTTTATGCATCTGATTTGGTGATGCTTCCTCACCCAGCAGCCAATTACGATGAACATAATTTGTAAGGCAGCTTTAATTATACACAGGTTTCTGGTCACTAAATAATTTGATGGTGTTCTAAGAAAACCAAAACCAAATCCAGAACTGTTGGATATTTCTACATTCAGTGCAATAGCTTTGTGCTACTGCATCAAACAGTATGGGTTGATCCCTGCTAATCCCATTTTGCTGCTGATGGATGAGTGCTGCATACTGAGATTGTACTGACTGATGAAGGCGGTTATGTATGAAATGAGACTGCATACAAGCCGTTAGCTGATTCAGTGGCACCAATGCACTGCAAATAAATTAAAAATTATGCATCTGTTTTTATGTCCATGAACTACTAATGGGACAATCTGTTCTGCACTAGGAGTACTGTTCTTTAAAAGCAGATCTTCGAACAACCCACTCAAAGCTAGGGCTAATGACAAAGTGGGGCTCTGGACTGCAGCAGCAGTTACTTGAAATCAGAGGCAACTGGTCTGGGAGAGGAAACATTAGGCAGGGGGCTGAACAAGACAGGTTATTACAAAAGGGTGACCACAAGGAAAGGTCCCTGGTACCATATGCATGTGATCTACATCTGGAATCACAGAGCTAAACTGGAACTTTATAATACAGATTTTACAGGACATGTATGCGAAAATCAAAGAGATGAGCGTGGATCCCAGGTAAGCACAGATGTGATTTTCTATGGATGTAGCCTCTACAACCTCTGCAGTTGAGTTACACAGCAATTTTCCAGGAAGGAAAAAAGCTGGGTGTATCAAATTGTATCCTTCAGTGAACAGCCATCAGAACGGAAGAAGAGGAGACAAAGCAGGTGGTTTGCTAGGAGGAAAAAAATAAAAAAGCAAAATAGAACAACAGTGGAAGAAAATTCTGTCATAAAGGCCTTCAGTGTTCAGGGTCTATCTCTGCCTTCTGGAGTGAGAACAGTTGCTATGCCCTTCAACCATCATTTCTCAAGTTCATGATGTAATAACAGTTGAAAATAAACCACATGTGAAGAACCACTTTCTGAAGACTGTGTGTGTCCCTGACTTTGATTCTCTGTAGATCAAGATACTGGCTTGCCTTTGATTTACTAGTGCTTTTCAAGTTCCTTCAAGATCAGATCCAAAGCCTGCAAACTGGGCACACTTCTGTTTCTCTGTTCCACAGGGTAAAGGAGCTGTTTATTATTCTTAAAAGCAAAACTAGGGAGATTGTTACTCCTGCCTTCTGAGATCAGCACCACTGCAGTAAAGATGCACTTTCAAGATCTTAAAACTGTTCTTCAAGAGACTACATCCTCTCATGTGTCTTGAATGGATATTTACAATTAGTAACTAGTACTCTGATTTTACAAGATGCCAAGGCAAACCCTTCTTATTTAAGCACTCTGTATTTTTTTTAGAAAATGTCCACTGAAGGATGTTTTTTTCCCCTAGTCTATGTTCTCTACCAAACTTGCCTTTCACCAAAAGAGAGAACTCATTTCCTGTTTTTTCCAGCAATTGTTTTTGCCCAAACCCAAATTCCTACAGTCTGCCTGCAAACTACTCCTTACAAAATATCTTGATATGTGGGAAAGTTAGAGCTTCCTTTAGAAAAGCAGGATTAGCTGGTGTAGCAAGCATTTTCCAACCCTACTTTGTAGGAAAAGTAAAGTTGGAAAGGAAAGGAAAACCAAAGGAAAACAAAAATCCACAAAGCAGTATCCTGTTCATCTCTGCAAGATCAAAGATAGAACAGGTACTAATATATGCATTCTAGAAGTATCAGAAAAAGGAAGCAAATATCATTAAACCTTTTTTAAATGACATAAAATGATAAGATTACACACAGCAAAAGTACAGTTTATATTTATTATTCTTCCTCTTTCAAGAGGATCAACACCACCTCAGTATCCAAAGACACTTTACTAAGGCACCAACAACATCCTGCAGCTGTAAGCATAGCATGTATTGTATCACACAATATTAGCATATAAGCTTCCTTTTGGCCAACGTAATAATGCAGACAGCAAAATAAAAGGAGCACCAGAAGCTAAATAATGAATTTTCAATTATAAACATTTTATTGAATTGTATTTTTATCCCTTTTAGTATCTACTGAGAAGTTAAGTTTGTCAAACTTTGGCAACAAACATGCAGAAGACATCCAAGTATTGCGGTTTGAGGTACTTCTCGGATAAATATTACAAACTGCAAACAGATTCATACATGGTTTGAGGTGATGTAACTCATGCTTCTGTAAAAAAGTTATTGTGTCCTCTGTCCCTTGAGCTGGCATCCAGAACATGGTCCAGTTTCAAGTAAAATCTTTTCATTCTTTCTGGATCCAGTTTTCAACTGAGTCAATTCAGCAACCAAGTTCACTACATTCACTGACACTGGTGACAATTTTTCATGCTTATTTCCCAGTGTGAAAGTAATACCACTTATTTGCATAATAAAATCAATCTGTCAGAAGTATACACAGGTCTGAAGAAAACACGCATCAGTAAGAAGGGTAATACAACTGAAACCATGTGGGACAACTGCTTAATGTCTCAGAAAGTACTTCGTAGATATCACTGCAAAAATACTACTAATATTGTTTCATATGCTGTTGCAGCAGCATATAAGAAGTTGTAATGAATGTAATTTTCCAAGCTACTGGCCATGGCCCATGATAATGACAGGTAAATATCAATAAATATACTAGGGGTTAAGGGTAAAAAAGGAAAACACGAGTAGCTTTGTTTTGCCAAAGGTACATTAAGCTTTCAAAAGCTTGGTATGGAACAGATCTTGGATGCGGTTTTAAAAGTCTGCAGGGCAAATTCCATTGCCTCTACTTCTGCTTAAATTTCTCAGCCCTGTCAGTTTTCAGCAGGAAAATTCAGAATCATTTACTGGTGTGAAGTGGGGGAGGGGGGAAAATCAGATCATTTAATACTTGAGAAAATCTTAGATGTCAGCAGAGCAATAAATAACACTTATCGGCACTGAAGATGAAATATGACTTAAATGCTGCAGCCCAAGGAACAGAGCAAAGCAACAAAAATCTCTTCCAGTCATTGTAATTGCAGATTGCATTCAAAAGCAGTATCATTATTAATGTGGACTTTCCAGCAGCCAGTACATTTATGGGATCAGCCAAAGACTTGCATAAGAATACACAGGCAAGCTGGTTATCTTGAATGTTTCTAGTCACCTCCATATTGCTGAAGTACTATTGAGAGACATGAAAAGGTGACAAAGTTCTCAGACTTGCATACTGCATCACCAATGATAAGGTAAACAGCTTTATTTGTAATACTTAAGCAACTACTATCAATCGTATTACCAAATAATGATTTTGAGGAAAAAAACCTAAATTTGAAGCCATATGAAGCTGATGTGAGACCCACTAAATTCATACAATTATTGGTTTATTTACTGAAAGAGCATCTGTGATCCTTGCTGCACACCACGTTAAATACCGATTTAGGTAGCTTTTGATAAATAGCTCTATAATAGTTCAATATCAAAGCAAACTAATATGTAACAACATATCAACCTATTAAAGAACTAGTATATCAAATGTAAGACAAATCAAAAGAAAAGCTGAGCCAGCAAATCCATGCAATTGTGAAAACTGAAATAAAACCCAACAACACCCACTTGAGCAGGGCCTGACAAAATTCTTACATTTTCTGGGAAGTGAAAGATATGCTTACCGTTATCTTTGCTGCTGTTTTCTTCAATTGTCATTTGTTCTGCTAGCTCAGACAGCGATTCATCAATGGTCTGGCTTCCACGCAAAGTTAAGGAAAGTCTCCTCTTAAACTTTTTCATTCTATCAATATTAAGTCTGGCTTAAGGAAGCCTGAAAAAAAGGGGGAGAAAAAATTAGTTCAGAAAACAACATTTACTTACCTCACATAAAAATGCAGGAAGGCTTACAAAAAATTTAATTAATATGCAAGTCATGCGTAAAACAATATGCTTAAAACAAGACTGCTCTACTGGACCGAAGAATAATGTCTTGAGAGGTAGGTGCCATACATTTTTGCAGTTTTTATTTCTGTTAGGGAAAACAAGAATCTCTGTTTTAAAAAAAACCCAACAAAACAAACAAACAAAACCCCCCAAACAGCTAATTTGATCACTAATTTTACAATCCAATAATAAAATATACAGTCATCTGAAAACTTGACAGTATTCTGTTGCCTTCCCTGCAGCCTCTTTCACCAAACCCACTGAGGAGGAAGAGGCTGGAACCTTCTCTCTTTTTCAGCCCGTTTGTTTATGGACCAGAAGGTACTGAATTTCTCTGTATTTTGCCCTTTTCACAAAAGGAGGAAGGGGACAACACTAAAAGCCTTAAAAACAAAAGCAATTCTCAAGCCTGATCCCACCTAGGGAAATGGATAGCCAGGGCCTGATAACAACAGCTAGAATGGATGTTTCTCTACAGTCAGGCAATAAGACTAAACCAGGAACAAAGCAGGAGGCACTTTCTCCATGGAAAGCAGTAAGCAAACAAACAATAACAACTAAGGTCCACAACATAAACATGCTGCCACAAGTCTAAGCTGGTAAGTGAATTTTGCAGTGTGCCATGCGTTTGCCCTTGCACGACAAGAAACACAATTCTGTCTTTCCTTACTCCATATGGGCAATTCACTCTAGATGTTACTTCACAGTAACTTGTTCATCTACTCATAGGCTCCAAGAATCACATAGGCAGCGTCAAACATAAGCACATCATACTTTTAAGCCTGAGCTGTTCCTATGTTTTTTTCTTGCATCAGCCTCTTTGCACTCCAAAACACACATTTCACATGCAAAATTAAAAAATTTCTTCAAAGTTCTCCTTTAAACAGAAAAATGCAAAAAGTAGTATGCTGAAGATCTATATTTAATAACAAATTGGAATACAGTTACTTTTATATTGACATTGTCCCTTTACATATATGCATTTCATCTATGTAGCTTACTTATGCTATGTAATAAAAAGAAGAACAAATCAGTGGAACAAGTTGGAAGTGGTTGTTGGTGGTAGGAGAATGCATATATACGCTAAATCATTACAAGACTATATTACACAGGACAGTGAGTAACACATAAGGATGGATACAAGACCTTTGGAATTTGAGCCCCAAAGTCTGATATGAACAGTACAATCCCTGGCAAAGCAGCAGCTGTGCCCAAGGGGAAAGTGGTGGATTACAAAATAGGGTAACATCTTAGACAACCACAGCTACTCTAAGCCAAAGTAGTCAGGCACCAGGTAAAGATATATAGGAAAGAAAAAATTATAAATGCTGGAGACAATGTTAAGCCAGCAGTTTCTAAACTGCTCTTTTAATGCACTGCTGTGTGTGCAAGAAAGCCACACCTTAGTATGAGTAATTTTTCTCTCTCTCACTCAAAAGCAGGATATTCTTATTGTTAAGGAACTGCATTCAGAGAACATTCCAAGGGGAACATTTACTTTTCCTGTTCAGGTCCTGCTTTAAAGACCTTATTTAAAACTGGTTTATTTCTGTATTTTAAAAAACGATGGCCTCTGTTTCTCTTAAACCCCAAGATTTTGTAAAAGAGAGAGAGGAGAAAAAAAAAATAAAATGAAGAGGATACATCCTTTATATGTGATTTTACTTAATTCTCCTACAGTGTTTTTTGAAACCTGCATCCTCCTACGTGTATTATTCTCAAAAAGGATACATGCAATTTTTAGCCATGTAATGCCCTAAAGCTACCTGACAGCGTAACAATTTCTTTCTATTTTCCACTTGGCAGTAACTGAAAAAACAGATGCCTTTATATGGAAACAGGCCTTTCCTGGCTTTTGATCTTGATTTAAGTCTACACAATTTTTTAATCAAAAAGGTCTACTGATGAAAAATACTACATCTAAATTAACAGACACATGGATTAGAAAACCCAAGAGACTTTCTAAATCTCAAGCTAATATAAAAGCAAGTATTTTGTTAACTATGGTTACAAAATTTCTCCTATTAAAGGAAGGTTTCACAGTGCTGAACCACCATTTTTACTAAGATTCTGAATTAAGTTCAGGGCTTGATTTTGAAACAATTTAAAACTAAAAAGGAGTCATGAGTGGAAATCCATGTGTTAGTGAACTCTTCTTTCTATTGAAATCTAATTCAAGGTTTTTTACAGGAAAAGATGCTCACTGATATGAAAACGAATTTTCCTCCCTTAAAAGCATCAGTATTCTTGCTAATTCAGATGTGTAAAGGATGCATATATTTAATGGAAAAAGGAAGGAAATAAAAAAAAAAAAAAAAAAAAAAAGGAGTGACCACTATTTAGCACTTGTAAAGGTCCTAATCTCCAATCTTTTTCCCTTTATTCTCACTTCCAGCCAAAGTTGCAGAACCTACTAAATGCTGGTAGTTTCAGACAAGATCTCTAGGAACAAGCTTTGAAAATATAATCCATGCAATCCAAAGCTAGCATTGGCTCTCTAAAATGACAGCAATTTCACAGAAAATTCAGTTCAGTTTAACAAAATTGAAAGGAAATCATCTGCTATTCCTTTTCACCAATTCATAACACACATACTTCTTTTCTCCATTTAACAGTAATTCTAATTTAAATCCAAAATTTAGTTACCTGATTAGTAATATATACCCAGTGGCTATGATTAAATGCAGTAAGACTCCTGATGTTTCCTGAAGTTCTTAAGAATTGTGAGAAGAATACATTGTTATTTTTGAGTTTCAGAACAGAGCCTGGGGCTTGACTATTCTATTCTGTAAATTTATTTATTCTGAGTAAGTTGTACCCAAATCAAATACTTTAGATGCCACAGCAGATAGATACGTACACTTGAACGCAACTAATGCAAATTCTAGTCTTCTGAAGACAGAATGAGGACAAGCAATCTGATACAATACTATCTGATAAAATGCAGAAACAGAGACATACTTGTTCACTGAAACAGGTTGCCCAAAGAAGTTGTGAATGCTCCATCCCTGGTAGTGTTCAAGGCCAGGCAGTCCAGCCTTGGGTGACATGGTTTTGTATGTGGTGTCCCTGCCCATGGCAGGGGGTTGGAACTAGGTGATCTTAAGGTCATTTCCAACCTAAACCATTCTATGATTCTACAATTCAGTCCTCACACTGACATGAAATGTTAAGAAGAGACAGTGTTTTAAAGGAACGGCTGCTTCTTATAAATGACCTCCAGTCTAACCCTGAAAAGTTGGTGTCTTTGTCTTTAAAAGCAAAACCAGTTAATCCTTGAAAACTCTGCTAAAATTTACCTTTCATACACTGTTTTCTCCTTAAAACCTGCAGAAAAAGTATTTTCCAACATTCAGTCATTAACACAGTTTCCTTCAATAGTTTTAAACTCCTGCTTTGCTCTCAATGTCATTTAAAAGTGATCTTTATAACAGACTCCTGAAAACAAACTTCACCGTTCTAAATCATCCAGGTGCGATCACACTTAAACAAGTGGGTTCTGGCTCCCTTTCTCTATAGCAGGCCAATCCTCCTCACAATGCCTGTAGCAGATCACTCTGCAGCTAGCAAACACAGATATTCACCCTGCCTATGCAGAAGACAGACATTAAAGCATTTTCATTCCAAAGAAACAACTCAACTACATTCTGCACTCATCTATTCACCAAAAATCAGAGGTGGTATAATGCCAATGGCTAACATTCTCAATAAATCCCTCAAACTCCCAGACCCTTGGTACCTTGAAAGTGAAAACAGGGATACATAAGATCTTTATGAACAATTAACATATGCGGCATGCTTAATCCTTTTAAATTTAAACAAGTTCAGCCAAAAGTTTCAAAAGCAATAAAGTTATTTAATAGCTTACATTTCAGCCAATTTATTTCAGGAGGGTCACAAATACCTAAAGCTCAATAAGATTTTGCTGATTCAAAGGCCTTTGAAGTCAAAGGGAACCTGCGCTTCAACTTCAATAAGCTCTGGATCAGACTAAGTGCTGACTGTTCTGTTTTCCAGAAGTTATATTGCATTAAAATGCACCTACATAGAGATTAAGCATTATAAAATTACTTTCCCACTTAGACACACACTGAAGTAGCTGTTTGACTGTTCTTACAACCTACTTTACAACACAGTAGGTGTTTTCCAAACATCTACAGGCATTTTTTTTCTGAAAAACTCACATTCCAGTATCTGAAGGCGGCCTATAAGGATGCTGGGGAGGGACTCTTCATTAGAGACTGTAGTGATAGGACAAGGGGTAACGGATTAAAACTTAAAGAGGGGAAGTTTAGATTGGATATAAGGAGAAAGTTCTTTACTGTGAGGGTGGTGAGGTTGTCCAGGGAAGTTGTGAATGCTCCATCCCTGGCAGTGTTCAAGGCTGGGTTGGAGAGAGCCTTGGGTGACATGGTTTAGTGTGAGGTGTCCCTGTCCATGGCAGGGGGGTTGGAACTTGATGATCTTAAGGTCCTTTCCAATCCTAACTATTCTATGATTCTATGATTAGCTGTCATCTCAGATAAAGTGGGAGGACAGGACAGGAACAGGAACCCTATGTAACAGCAGAACATGTACAACAGTGTGAACACAGCATGGTCCTTAAGGATGGGTTAACAAACTAAAGCCACAGGCATAAGACATCAAAGAAAGCAGACAACAGCATTCCATGTGAACTAGGACAGGAAGAGCTTTAAACACATGTGGAATGCTCAATCTGATTTCATAAAATCACTACAGGTGAATGTTTTGACAAGATCTGAAGAGTCTGTCAAAGGATTTATATTTTTTAAGATCTAAGATGGAAAATCAAGTAAGGTATTATCAACTGGAGAATAAAAACTCTCTACCCAACAAGAAAATAGAGTAACAAGAATCATGAAATCCTTTCTTATATGGCACTCAGCATTACAGTTATAATGATTCTCAGAAACCATGATGTCATTCACTGTATCATTAAAATCTAAAGATATTTAAAATTAAAATTTTAAATTAAAAGATTTTAATATTTTTAAATTTAAAATTAAAAAAATATTCAAATTTAGAATTCCACTAGCATTTTAATTACATCAGTTACAAGTCTATTAAATATTTTCAAGCATATCATAAACTGTGCATCATTTGTTTGTCTGATTAATAATTTTAGATTCATCTAACTTAAGAGTAAGTATTTCTGAAGGTGATAATCCAAGCTTGTGTTAGAAAGAAGAGGTCTGAAAAGCTGAGAGGACTGCAAACAATATTAATTAAAAACAGAAACAGGAAACACCTGTCAAGGATATTGTCCCCTTAATCTAAAAAGAAAACCAGCTTTACAGTTTTTATATTTACTAAACTGTTCTCAATCTACCTGAATTAAGTAAAAAAAAAAAAAGCAGCTACTGATCACATAAGCATGTTGCACATCAAATGTAGAGCAATCTATTAATTATACAAATGAGAAATATATGGCTAATTTATCTAAGATCACCAACCACCAGTTGGAGCACTCGTAAAATTCACATCTAACACAGATGCACTTCCTTACAATCACAATTCTACTCTACAAGAATGGATTATAAATATGGCATCTTACTCACTACGTCTGTTCTTTGTCTCAGCTCACATTTGTTCACATTGGTGAAGAAATTTTCTATTGTATTTTTCCACGCTCTGTCCTTAAAAACATCATCACTCTGGCCAACTAGACTCTTGTCAGGTACAGAACTACTTAAAAAGTTATTACCTTTTATACTGCATTAGGTCAAAGAACTGACATTGTACAGATATAAGCGACATCTGACAAACAAGGCCTTCATTACAGATGAAGGAAAAATAATTGAGAAGTGAAATATTACAGACTAGTTTGACCTCCCAGTGAAAAAAGGGCAAAAGAACCCTCACAGCCTTTTCCTTATGAATAAACCAATATTCAATATGGAATTGAACTTTTGGGGTTAAGCCCTTTTTTATGTGTTTATAGAATTGCACCCGGTTACTGAAAACAAGACAGGAAGGTATTCACAACGGTTAACTTCTTATTCAAGGCCAGTTTTCCTAGTTAATACAGGCAAAGAGATTCCTCCCAAAGTGAGTAAGAGCATCTATATTCAGCTTCTGATCTAGATCATCAACTGGAAGAACCTCTGCGAACAACAAAATAGATGGAAATTGGCATGTCCTAATTTAATTTAGATTGTGAATAGTTTTCCTTATCTTTACCCTCCCCCAATCCCTTTGCCTTTAAAGAGTAACAAAGGACAGTAAAAGAAGTTTGGGGGTTTTTTTTAATGATTTTTAAGTTAAAATAAATATATTGATCATTACTACAGGCATATTTAACTCTACTAATGGTACAGAATTCATAAAGAAAGAAAAATATCAAATCTGTCAAAAAGGTCAAATGTTGCAGCCCTTTTTTCATATCTTATGCTTATCTTCTTTCTCTTGTACTCATAAAGCTTTATTTTGATAATCAGGGCAAGTCTGCATTCTTTAAAATGTACGCATGTATCCTCTCCCATATAGATATAAGCAATATCAAACAACGAAATCAAGAGACATTCTTTTTATAGATCTCTCTAGATAAGATAGATTGTACTGATGAATAGCTCCACATTAATTATCAAAGGTTCTGTTCTTTCAACAGCCAAGTGAAAAAACACAGTATGAGTCTTGTTATATTGGCTGACATTTAAGCTAACAAAACGAATGAGCTGACTGGCAAAGCTTCTTGCGTTTGCTGTCAGACCCATAAACTGAAAGTCTTTTTTTTCTCTTGAAAGGGAAGGCAAAACCCAGAAGGTTACATGGAAGTAGCATATATACTACCAATGAGCCATGGAACTTTCCATCTCAAAAAATATGCTGAGCACTGGAAAACAAAGGCAATTTCTGTAATTTTATGAGCTTTGATTAATGAGCAGAAAGCCTTAATAAAGCTTTCAGGGAAAAAAAAAAATCTTAAAAGAAAGAAAAAAAGCTGTGCACACAAAGCTTGCTACTCCCTAAAACTGGGATTATTTTAGTGACATATACACCATTGCAGTCACCACATCCTCCTTTTGCAAATGAGCCAGTCTTTGGAAGAAAACTGAGCAGAAAACCTCTACTAGGCTCAAGCTGACATGTCACTTAAAATGTTGATTCTAAGACTGAAAAGCATCTGCAATCTTTTGAGAGCCTGAGAAATTTTGTCAATAACAGACCTAGGCTTCCAAAACCTAAAGGCTTGCTTCCTCCCTGCCCCACAATTCAGGCACTAAATCAAAGACTCTCATAGTGAAGAACCTTCTCTCAGTCTCCGGTAGGTCTCAGCCCAGCACCCCATTGTCCTGTAAGCATCTGAACTCCCATGAATCTTCAACATTTGCTTCTTGCTGTGCGCACATAAAAGGTATAGTTCCAACCAAAGACCTACGACAACAAAAAGCTTTCAATTTATTTCAATATTCTTGAATCAAGCACCAAGAGACAGAACAAATACAATACAGCAATATAAACTAAGATAAAAACTGAAGACTCTCCTGATTTGGATAAACAGAGGACAGTGGTACAAGTTTCTAAGCAAAATTAAAAAAAGTTTTGGCCTTCTTCCCTTAAAACAGAAATTAATTACACTGGAGAAACTGTTGAGGAAACCTTATCATGGCCTGCCTGGGAATTAACAACCAAGAGCTATAACAGCTCATCCAGGCAAAAAGGATTTTTAATTATTAAAACTGCAGACAAAACAAAGACCATAATATGTCTTCTTTTTTCTATGGTTAATTGGTACAACTGCTGCAAATTTACAGTACGCAATTTTTCTTCCAAATGTCAAAGTTTTGTGTTCACTGCTTGTTGAACCTCAATACACATTCTGCATAGTGGGAACACAAATAAAAACCTGCCAAACAACTCATAGAAAGGCTTTACATTAAAACCTGCATGGCAAAAATAAAACCAAACCCTTCCATAATTATTACATGCATACACATCTGTACACATGAATAATAGCAAAGAGTGAGGAATGGTTTAAAACCAGACTTTGGATGCATTTCTCTTACACTGCTGTGCACATGCAGAATAAAATAAACGTGGCAAGGGAAACAAAGCTGTTCCACAGTAATTGAGGGGTTTCTTTTGTTGGATGTTTTTTGGAAGAAACCACAATGTAACAACACAGGAAGAATTTTCAACACACAAGTAAAAGACTCTATAAGCAGCACGATATAGATCAACATTCTAAAGCAGTGACAACATACACGAATAATTTTCCTCAAAATAACAGGCCACATCTAAGATCTGATGCACTGAAGGCATTACACTGTGCCACAAAAGACATTGAGAAAAGACTGGTATGATACAAGAGACTCTTTGGAGACTTATTTAATGCATAAGATTTATCAGTCTCTTCCACACTACATATTTTTCTGGAGATTTCTGACAATAATAGGCTGTGGCACAATTACTATGTCTGAAATAATAGAGAAATGGAACATCTTGGCTACAAGTAAGAAAGCAACTAACGACGGAAACAACAGCTAAACAAGTTTCTCATATTCAGGTCGAGTAGGCGTAATACCTCCAGTGAGAGATTTTAAAGATAATTTCAAAGGGGCAGTAAGTAAACTTGTTTTTGCAGTAAATAATTTTTGAACTGTGGTTCAAAAATTTGTTTGAATTAATGAACATCTTTTACCTAAACTTATAAATTCCTCTGATATTTTTTTAAAACTCACTAATTATTGTCTTTTCTTCCCTTCTCCAATGCTGTAATTGGTACAATTTCTAAGGAGATTCCTCACTGGCAAAAAATCTTTGAACAATAAGGCACTCACAGGTTTTTCTATTGTATTATTTTTTACATAGCAGTCAAGATGCCCCAGCATGGGACCAATTTGTTCTATTACAACATTCAGAAAAATGTTGCTTCATCTGTCTGAAGTGTCCATGCTGCCATTTAATGGTTAACTGGATATGCACACATGGATCATGTCAGTATTCATTGCCAAGGATACTAAACACATAAGAAAGACAGTATTCCTAATGCAAATTATTATCTAGCTGACAACCTGGGAAAGAAAGAAGAGCTTTGACATATGTTTGCCAAGTGACTTCACAAATAGTTATGCTGCCAACAAAAAAATGCCCTACAAGGCAGAGAAGAAACCATGAGCCTGCTTAAGCCAATTTAATACCTCCAGAGAAGTAGAGCACTGATCACTAGTGCACATCAAATGCAAGGTAAGACTGCTCACTGGGAGCAGTGTGATATAACTGATGTGTACCAGAAATGTAGCCTGAAAAACTGCAGAGTTTTGCCTTGAGCTTATTTAGCCCGGCTAAACAAAAACTGAGATCTGGAATATATGCAATCTGTGAACAAAATAAAGGGCAACAGCAAATGCTGTTAAGGAAAGATGGTATAGAAACACAAGAACAAATGGATATGAAATAAAGTAAAAGCATTCAGCACAAGTGCTTGCATTCTCTGAAATAGGTTCAGGCTATTATGATTCCCACTACACAACAACAACATGCAGATGCTTCTTTCTTTGTCTCTATACTTCTCCTGCAGCAATATCCCACTCCAAAATTAAGCTGTCCTGCCAAGCCTCACAAAAGGTTTTTCCAAGGTATTTTCAAGGAGCAGGAAGGAAAAAAACCCAAACCCAAACCAAACCAACCAACACCAAAAAAAAAAACAACAACCCCACAACGGGAAAAAGGGTACATCTTCATTTAAACATAAAAAATAAGGCAACTGCAAGGCATGAAGCTGTCACAACTGTCACTGTTAGCTCAAAAATAAGAACCCTAGATAGAGACTAATAGATCTTGAGATTTTTTTGATTTGAGATATTTTAGCCTGTTCAGGTAAAGGTTCTCTGTGTGTCTTTTTAAACACAACCTTACACATTGCTCTTCCTCAAAGTAACTGAAGACTGTTCAGACAAGGGTTCCCAAATTCTGAAACTAAGCAGAAGAACTAAATTACAAACACATAATTTGGGCAACTCTAGTTAATCAGTTTGAGAGGCCACTCCCCTACTAGACTGAGCAAGCAGTCTAACACGTCAAATGACACCACTGAAGCTTTACATTACCTTATCTTAGTATAACCAATTCTCTACCTGAAAGTATCCAAGCAAGTTTTTTGGACCTTGAACAGAGACCAGCAGAAGATTAAGAAACAACAACAAAGGTTATACAGAATTGAGGCAGCGACAAGATACCAGCTAGACTCAATGAAGAGGAGACAAATGGCAACCATTAAAAGTGGAAAAATACATATCTGTAAGTAAATGACAGATCATTAAGACAGCATTAGTATAGAGGAAACCTGGGAAAGTAACAACTATTAATGTCAGTCAATAACATTAAACCAAACATGAATAATTAGCAAACAAAACCTAAAGGACAAGTAGTGAGTCGCCAGATTATTTTTTACCAGAATTAAACCAGGTAAAATAACTGTGAAATACTAGGAAAATACTAGGAAAATACTAGGAAAGCAACACTGATACCGTCAACAGAAGCAGGCACACACAAATAGCAAAGCAGACTTTCTCTATTAAGCTACAGCTGAAAGGCAGAGTAAGAATAGCTGGGTATTTTAAGATGAAATCCCTGTAAAGATCAGCAGAAGGATCACACATATATACAGAGCACTGTTTCCAAATATGTTTTTGTGCTGGGCAAACCTATTTGCTCTCTTTTGTTTCTCTGGCAGAAGAAGGAAGTGAAATTTTATGTTTGTCTGCAAAATAATTTCTTCTGAATTACAAACACTATCACTCTTCTGATGTTACAGCCTAACACTTACACAGCCTCATCCTGCCTAGAACTAAGTGGGCCAATAAATTTATAAAAAAAAAAAATTATCTGCATTCTAAGCAAATTTTCTCTTTTTTACCACCAAATTATGCTACTTTTCAACATACTCAAGTATACTGAAGAGTAACCAGCAGATTCCTCCCACTGCAGTTTATTTCCTTTTGATAACTAGGATCCATAAGCCTGAAATTAAACATTCCAAGAAGCTTCTAGCTTTCACTTGTAGTACTTAGAATTCAGATCTATAGTTTTGCTTGCTTTAAAATCTATCTACATTTCTGTTTAATAAAAGGGAACCCAAGAGAATGTCTTCAAATGGACTAGTTATTTATGCCTCATTAGTAATTTATAAAAGCACAGAATAATCAAGTACTATGATACTGAAAGTTCAAGTTGTGCATCTTGAATGCATTTTTAGCACAACACTTGGTAGCTGGATTTGTGAAGTAAATAAAAAGAGCTGTTAATTTGTTTTTATTATTAAAACCAAACTACATTTGTTTCTAAAGCAGGTTTTTATAAATAATTTTTAAAAAATCCGTTGTGTTGCACATGAAATCCAAGTGACCCAATTTCAACACCTCCACTGAGTTACTACAGATATTACAATCAATTCTTTCTTATGACTATTCCAACAACTGTACTTTTCACATCTATGAGTGTATTCTTGTTGGAGAAACTCAAAAAAAATGCAGATGAAGAGCTCAGGATATCAACTTAATTATGAAAACCTAAAAATAGAGAATAGCATCCACCATCCACAGAACTACACATCATAATATACTATACTAACTAATTGTTTCAGAAATCAAGAGAGCTTCGGTTCTTCACAACTTAGCTATCTCTGCTGTTGGAAGAAGGATCCAAACCGTAGTTGACCCCGCCCCCCCCC